>BQNB010015319.1:0-73477 GCA_026074375.1 Tanacetum coccineum | reverse complement strand
TTTTAATTTTTAATAAAACTGTATAATTTTTAATTAAACTGTATAATATTTTAATTTTAGTAAATTGTATAATATTTTTAATAAAATCATTCTCGGGCGACATGTCGCCCGGGAAAGATTTACTAAAAATATTATACACTTATTAATTTTTATAAAACTGTATAATTTTTTAATTATTTTTTCCCGGCCGACATGTAGCCCGAGAAAATTTTTATTAAAAATATTTTAATTTTATATATTAAAATAAGTTTTTATAAAACGGATGAGTCGATATGTTATCGTTGTACATTACAAAATTTTTATTAAGAATAATAATCTTTTCCCGGGCGACATGTCGCCCGAGCTAATAAGTTTTTACAACTAACCACATTATTTATATATTACACAAAAAAGCATGTGATTGTTCAACTTTGATCGTGGACATGCATAGTATAGTTTACCACGGATTTTAGGTTTATACGACACTCGCAGAACTACATCTCCCGATCCACAAGGACACGCAAAAGATTCATATGGCACTATCTTCACCATAATAGCAGTGTGATATGTTTGTGGTCGTGATGGTAAGAATGTGTGTGATCTGTGGGTGATTGTGAGGATAATATCTGCCTTTATGGTAAAAATAATTTTTTGGAGGGAGAATTTGGCGGGAGTATTTGGCGGGAGTATTTGGAGGGATTTTTTAGCAGGAGAATTTGGCAGGAATATAGGGCTACAGGAGGAATTGACGGGAGATTGAGACTCATCCGTTGAACATCTAATGTACAACGATAACATATCGACTCAGACGTTGAACATCTAATGTACAACGATTACATATCGAGTCATCCGTTGAACATCTAATGTACAACGATTACATATCGAGTCATCCGTTGAACATCTAATGTACAACGACAACATATCGACTCATCCGTTAAACATCTAATGTACAACGATAACATATCGTCTCATCCGTTAAACATCTAATGTATAACAATAACATATCGACTCATCCGTTAGACATCTAATGTACAACGATAACATATCGACTTATCCTTTGAACATCTAATGTACAACGATAACATATCGAGTCATCCGTTGAACATCTAATGTACAACGACAACATATCGACTCATCCGTTTAACATCTAATGTACAACGACAACATATCGACTCGTCCGTTGAACATCTAATGTACAACGAGAACATATCGACTCATCCATTGGACATCTACTATACAACGATAACATATCGACTCATCCGTTGGACGTCTAATGTACAACGATAACATATCGACTCATCCGTTGAACATCTAATGTACAACGATAACATATCGACTCATCCGTTGAACATCTAATGTACAACGATAACATATCGACTCATCCGTTGAACATCTAATAACTTTCGACTAAATACCAATGTTGTCAAATCATCTTGCATTCATGCATGATACAACTTTTTCTCTACACAATATGATGTACATAATGAATCTTTTAGTCC
Source organism: Tanacetum coccineum (assembly GCA_026074375.1). NCBI lineage: Eukaryota > Viridiplantae > Streptophyta > Magnoliopsida > Asterales > Asteraceae > Tanacetum > Tanacetum coccineum. The sequence goes on along the minus strand of BQNB010015319.1, from coordinate 71,999 downwards.
AACTCAAGATTTCATTCATGTCTTATCTTATCAAAAGATATGTATCCATTAAGACTTTCTAAATGGTATGCTAAATTATGTTAGATTTATATACCGCATATGTTTATAACAATAAACATATATTTCAAGGTTGTATGTTTAATTTCCTAAATCTTGACACTCGTTTTTTTCTGTTCTTAGATTTATGTAGAACCATTACAGAAAGACCATTTGACACCCGTATTCTTCCATAGGTAGCAACCCAAACTTGTGGACCAGCTTTACCTTGTCTGCCGTATGGGCAGATGTTTCACCCATATCTTTTGTACCTGTACGTATGTTGAGGTCATTTGGTTTGGCGATGATTGTGGTAGCCCTCTCGTCCTCAAAACGGGCTTCGTTGATCCGGGCTAAGGCAAAGGCTTCTCCTAAAGTTTTAGGCCTTGCCCTCAACAGATCTATTTGTAACGCCAGCTTAAGTCCGGAGATATAAAACGATGTAAGTTAAGATTCAGAGATCCCCGTTACTCGATTTGCATGTACAACAAACTCACTCTCATATTCGGCCACTGTACCCATTTGCAAGAGGTTAGATAGTGTGTATCTCGCATCTTGATCACTGCCGTCCGATGCCATGAACAATAACTCAAAAAAAATTGATGAATAGTAACTATGATGAATAGTAACCGATGAATTGTAACTCGTGAATAGTTTTTTTTGTAACCTGAATTGGAAGCACTCTCAATGAGAGCTCTCAATGAAAGCACCAATTGATACGACCCGGTTTGGGTTGTATCGGGATAGTAGCACCACTTCAAGCGTGTACGAGCTCCTTAAGAATATAAAGAGAAGACTAGATAATTTATTTGACAAACTTCATTGATTACTTTTCATTAATGAAACAAAACCTTAAATACTAGTTATGTGATAACTCACATAAACACAAGACTTATCCTAAATATAACAAATAGTTATCCTAAACATTTATCCTAAACAATTGATAACTATGATGGTTATCCCAACCTGTAACACCCCCAAATTGGGTCACAGCGGAATGATGTGTATCCGGGAGCATTACATTACAGATCAATAGCACAAGATATGAGAACGACCTCAAAAAGAGTCGTTTAAAATACGATACATTGGATTTATTAAAATCGTTTGATACAAAGCACGAAGGCTTAAATAGTTCAACATTTGAAATAAAGATTCTAGATCATGACAATCGTCCTGAAATATAATGACTCCAAATCTTTATGCATGACACCCAAAAGACTATCCCAATGTATCCTGTGCACCTCGTGCATCATTGACCTGAGAAAAACATGCTTAAAACGTCAACATAAAGTTGGTGAATTCATAGGTTTATGTAAATGAAATGTAGGACCGTAAGATTTTCAAGTGTATGATAATGCAACATATGCAAATATCACAAATGTGATTACGTTTCCCTAAGCTCATGACACCGAAGCTCGACATGTATGAATGCAATATAAATATTGCCACATTGCCCGTGATGATGTTCTAACCCGCAACATCCGAATCCGACATGGTATACATCCGTTGGTTCACTCCGTGACACCAGTGAGAGCTACTCACCCGGATGGGGATGTCAACCCCAATAGATCTATTTATAACATTCGCGCTCACACAAAGTAATTGACAGTTCATGATAATGGGCTCAAAGGGTTATCGCTACTTAGGCAAACACGTAATCATGATAAAATGTACACTTACGTCCAATTTGTAAAACAAAGCATGTTTCTCACCCCAAAAGATATAAAACATTTATCCAAAACGAGTAAAAGTGGGGCTATGAACTCACATTGAGTATTGATAATGTAGAAGCAAAGTAGTGGCACGAAAAACGATGCAAAAGACTTTATCCGCAACAACGTGGAGAGAACTCGAGTACAAGCTGAATCCGAACGAAAACCCTAGTTTCGAAACCTCACGAAACCCTAACTGCGTGTGATCTTTGCGTGGCCTCAAACCCACAGCCCATTGAATCCTTGTTTTTCCCTTCTACGAACCAACGAGAGGAACCCCAAAATGTTGAGTGGGTTTAGGGTTTAATGTAGATGACAATGAGATGGAGATTGTTTGGGTGTGTGTGTGTGTCGAATACAGAGAACAGAAAAAGGAAGTGTATGAAAATTGTGAGCCTGTGAAACACTAACCCAACCCATGCTATTCTTATAAACACAAGAGTGTATATACACAGTGTTTACTTTAGTAGCCATGTTGGAATGTTAAGCCATACATGGAAGGGAATTTCTTGGACTTAACATGGTCAATGAACATGGATTAAAAGGTGAAAACTGTTTGTGTTATGTGGGAAGCAATTCCTGGAAAAGAGAAGCAGCTAGCACTCCACAAAAACACATGTAATATTTGGTTTGGATAAAGGAGGGTTGGCTTTACTGTTGAGTAAATAAGGTGAGATTCTTATATATTATATTTGCAATGTTGGTCACCTCAGGTGCGTAGTATGTTGTGAAGAAGTCATCAGTCAACATTAGCTGACTTGTAGGGATTTTTATTTTAACCTTCAACTCTTTAGTTTATATATACATAGTAGTTCACATATTTGTGATGTTTGTTTTAGTCCTATCACATGGTCCAATGGTGGGCCCGCGAAAAACATTGTTCAACTTCTCTTGTCGCGTGTGCATTTAAACATCGAGTAGGGTGAACTTACATACAACCTTGATAAGTGCACTTGACGTTTTCTAATAAGTGTCAAGTTTTTGAGCTCACGCGATATAGCTAATGCTAATTAAGTGTCCAACTATACGAATTTAGTTAAAGCCTAAACGAAGTAGTAAGGGAATTTAAAATTGACGAGAGTACGGAGTCATGGAAATACCTGAAAAATACAGGGTGTTATAGTCTCCCCCGGTTAGATGAGCCTTGTCCTCAAGGCTTAAGACGTTGTAGTGGATGAAGACGCCCGATTTGTGAAGAGATGTGGGTATTTATTTTTGAATGAATCATCACGTTCCTACAATGTGAAGCTCAGACCTTCTCCAGGTATCTAAGCGAACCTTAACGAGTGGTATTCGGCTTCGCTTTAATCGTTTGATTTCTCGTTCCATAATTTCAACGGGCTCTTCCACAAATTGGAGTTTGTCATCAATACGTAGTTCTCCTAACGGAATCACAACTAATTCATCGGACAGACACCTCTTCATATTTGACACGTGAAACGTGTTATGAACTTTGCTTAATTGTTGTGGTAGTTCAGGTTTATAGGCAACCGTTCCTACCTTAGCCAACACTTTTGCAAGATGATGTGTCCTTTCCTCTAGTAAGGTGACGTAAAGGTTTACCTATTTGCCATGGTTACTAATTTGATTTTCCGAAGTAAACGTGTTTCATGGGTATGCACACAAAACTTTGCTTTTGTAAGTAGGAAATTGATTTCGACAGAAGTTTTGAGGTGACTACTTCTCAGCATGGCATGGTACTTTCCTGAATTATACATAGGTGTATGTATATTTGAGGGCTAACGAAGCAATGCTCATTTTTGTCAAAATGGTGTTATAATTTGGCTTGCATAATAGAAAGTTAAAGTAAAGTTGATGGATTTTTTTTTACGATACATTACTTGATAGATAATTTGAAATCATTCGGTACAAAAGAAATTTAAGCGAAAGTACAACGAGAATTCCTAAAGGAATAAAGTCTAAGCGTTGATATCATCTTCCATGTTATCTAGGTTTTGATTGGTTTCTCCTCCTCCTAAGGCATACACCATCCACCACTTGCCTTCAGTATCCTTCGGCTTGGTTATTCTCATGGTTTTGAATTCTCTACTTCTGGCAACTCACTCTTGTTAGTGCCCTTGATTTCACTTACATAACAGTGATGGTCCTTGATGGTTAACAAGAGTAGATTCCCAACAATCCCGCGGCTATGGCCAACTTTCTTGTAGTTCGCGCACTTTACAGTGCACGGGCTATGGTGGTGAAACTTGCACTTATTGCACAAGGGAAGAGTTCTAGCATATTCTTTCCTTTCACCAGTCCCAACGGCGTAAGCTTGAGCCACACTCTGTCTCTTGGGAAGTTGTTGGTACCCCTGATTGTTCCCAGCATTAAACTCCAACTTTCTCTTCTGCTCAGCTTGTCTTTCAGAAATAGTAAGGACTTTTTGATCCATTTGATCATTGGCAAACTCAATTGCTTCCTCCATTGTCTTGGGTCGATATGACATTACATTTCCCCGAATCATATCAGGAAGTCCACCAACATATTTCTCAACTTCATCTGATTCCTCAGGAAACATTCGTCCACACATCAGTGCGATAGTCTTAAACAGCTAGAGTGTAACTCGAGATATTCAGATACCTTTCCACTTTTAGAGGTTCCCTGATCTCAATTCCAACTTCTTTATTTTCACCCCTTGGGCAGTATTTGACCGTCATCATCTTCTTCAATGCCTTCCAGTCCATGGCATAAGCAACATCTTGTGTAACAGCCTTCATGTGGGAGTTCCACCATGTAAGGGCATTCCCAGTAAAAGTGCAAGTTGCGAACTTAACTTGGTTCTCTGGAGCACAGTTGCTTATGTGGAACACTGATTCCATCTTTTCAAACCATTGGGATAACACAACTACCCCTTCAGTACCCTTGAAGTTAAGTGGGCGACAGTTCAGAAAATCCTTATAGGTACACTCACGCAGAGTGCGTGTAGGTCTTTCAGTTCCTGATCTTGAATTTTGGCTACCATCGCCATTCACACCGATGTTCCTTAGTTGTTCTTGATTTGCGAGTGCTTCAGCGACTCGTGTTTCGATTAGCTGATTGATGGCAGCAACACTCATTGGTGCATCAGTAGTAGTGCTAGCATTTCTAGCAGGATTGTTGCGGTTCTAGCAGATGGGCCCTCAGCAACTGGATTCTTCTAGCAAAAAAAAAAATAACATACAAAAAAACACACCACAAAACACAAAACAATACAAACTTCGTAGCCAAAAAAAAAATAAAAAAAAAAAAGCAATGAAAATAAACACAAAACAAAAAAACAAAAACAACACAAAACACAAAAAACAACAAAAAAAAAAAAGCAAAAAAAAAGCAAAAACAACACAAACAAACTAGCAAACATAAAAAAAAAGAACAAAACAAAAAATAAAAGCAGAACACAAAAAACAAAAAACACAAATAAAAAAAAGAACAAATCAAAGCCAACCAAAAAAAAAAAAAAATCAGCAACAATAACCACGAAGCCCCCACCGCCTAACCCCACAGAACCAAACCACCAAAACCCACCCCCCACCACACTACCCTTCCCCCCCTGCCCTCCACCACCTCACCGCACCCACTGCCCCAACCCCCCTCAGACGCACTAAAGGACGCAATGATTCATATCCACTCACAGCGATAATCCATAACAATATAGATTCCAAACCAAAGACTTGATACAACAAGATCCCATGTTAGAAATAACTGTGATGCGGTTGAGTCAGGAGTATTAGACATTTTGTACTTTTCAACTGTAAAGAAGCATGTAGTATTCTTCTAATTACTAAAAATACCCCCTTATATAAATAATAGAAGAGTATGCGTAAGGGAATTCCGCCAATAAAGTGTAAATTCATTTAAAGACCTTTATAGTAATAAACGTAAGTATAATATGAACACGAATATGAAACATTAAGCATCTAGTATCACCCCACTAGTGCAACTCATAGTGTATGTCATGTATGGCATCTAGTACTATTACTAACGCTAATGAAAAGTAAAAGTATATTTGAAAACTTAGCTGTGAAATCTACAACTTTCGTTAAGTAAGGTTCGTCTAAAAACGTCGTTTAGGTTGTTGAAAATGAGACCGAAAACGTGTGGCTCATGAGGCAGCTTTTATACTTAGAATATAAATGGGCTATTTCAGTTGTTATTGTATGTGTGGTCGGGATTTTTCAGCTCCGTTGCGGCTTCGTTACTCCACTCTAGGACGAAGTAAAAGGGTCTTTGGAAACTAGGCCAGGAGTACTTCGATTTATCTTTTATAGGTCCTAGGGGCAGAGGTCGTTAGGTGGGTCGAAATCGAGGCTAAAGTGGAGGGTGGTCGAGCAGTATTAACTGCGTGCCAGCAGTGTTAACTGCGTGCCAGGCAGTACTAACTTTGGGCATGCGTGGGGAGTTCGTTTCTCAACCATTTCTCCTGGTTCGAGTTGCTAAATACAACATGGTATGTTGTCTATAAAATGCCCCCACTTGCTCCCTCTATGTCCTAGCCTAAATGGGTTAAAACAAGGCTCAAAGTCGGTCCAGTGGGTTTGCATTTAAAAAAAGGTATTTAACAGACTCACACCCCGAACTTTGAAACCTTGTAACTATTCATTTACATGACGAATCTTGATGGTTCCAAGGGCAAAACGATCACAACCTGTCTTATTTTGAAAGTAGCTAATTCGTTCCTATACACTTCCCGTTTAGGGGACGGGTGGGCTGCTTGAAGTTACTACGCGCATGGACTAATAATAGAGCATATGTAGTTTTGGCTTCTAACCCAATAACGAGCCCTAGCCACAATTATACAATTATTCTAAACCTAACATCATCACATTTTGTCCTTGTTTCACTTGTTACTTATACGTTTTATGGGTTTTTGATGTTTATTCGTTCTACATCAGTAAGTAATTAGGAAAAGACATGTTTTTCTTTATCAGGTTTCAAGCACACCTCTGAGACTTAAGAATTGCATACATAAAATAGAGAAATAAAGATGTGAGACTCACAACGTGGAGAGAACTCGAGTACAAGCTGAACCCGAACAAAAACCCTAGTTTCGAAACCTCACGAAACCCTAACCGCGTGTGATCTTTGCGTAACCTCAAACCAACAGCCCCTTGAATCCTTGTTTTTCCCTTCTACGAACCAACGAGAGGAACCCCAGAATGTTGAGTGGGTTTAGGGTTTAATGTAGATGACAATGAGATGGAGATTGTATGGGTGTGTGTGTGTGTCGAATACAAAGAACAGAAAAAGGAAGTGTATGAAAATTGTGAGCCTGTGAAACACTAACCCAATCCATGCTATTCTTATAAACACAAGAGTGTACATACACAGTGTTTACTTTTGTAGCCATGTTGGAATGTTAAGCCATACATGGAAGGGAATTTCTTGGACTTAACATGGTCAATGAACATGGATTAAAAGGTGAAAACTGTTTGTGTTGTGTGGGAAGCAATTCCTGGAAAAGAGAAGCAGCTAGCACTCACGTGTATATGTTGGGTTGGGTAAAGGAGGGTTGGGCTTTACTTGTTGGATAATAAGGTGAGATTTCTTATATATATTTTGAATGTTGGTCAACAGCAGGGGCGTGTATGTTTGTAAAGAAATCATCAGTCAACATTGGCTGACTTGTAGGGATTTTTATTTTAACCTTCAACTCTTTAGTTTATATATATATTAGTTTACATATTTGTGATGTTTGTTTTGAGTCCTATCACTTTGGTCCAATGCGCGACATTGTTCAACTTCTCTTGTCGCGTGTGCATTTAAACATCGAGTAGGGTGAACTTACATACAACCTTGATAAGTGCACTTGACGTTTTCTAATAAGTGTCAAGTTTTTGAGCTCACGCGATATAGCTAATGCTAATTAAGTGTCCAACTATACGATTTTAGTTAAAGCCTAAACGAAGTAGTAAGGGAATTTAAAATTGACGAGAGTACGGAGTCATGGAATTACCTGAAAAATACAGGGTGTTATATATCCGACCTAAACTCATTATTGCATATATATCCTTTCAAAACCTTAAAAGTGTCATATATATCAAAATAATTATTTTAAAAATAATTAAAATAAAAAATACACTAAAATAATCATTTAATAATATAATGACCATAATACTCTCTCTTTTTCAGTTGAGCATCTCTTTTTTTCCATCTGGGCATCTCCTCAATTCCTCATACCGTGTACACCTTTTGACAAACCAAATCATTAATCTTTTGTTGATTAATTATTACACCAATACAATTATTTTTAGACATGATGAAAGGTCTTAAATATTTAATTAAAAAAACCACATTTATACCATTAGTTAAAAGTCCAAACAAGGTTTGAATTTCAGGGCTCACACTGGCACCAAAATTTCTCATATGCAAATCTGTTATGATTTCTTTAACTTTTTCAAATGATGCCTGAAGCGTAGATAGGGTCAATGTTTTAGAATGTATGCTAAAGAACAATGGTTAACTTATTAGTCAAATAGAAATGATAAGGGTATAATGGACACTTTGAATTTAGATGATAAATAATATGTGTTTTTGAATTTTAGTGGTGTATAAATTCAGTGTTTGGATATATTTGTAATATATAATGTTTAGGAAAGATATATATGCAATAATAAGTTTAGGTCGGATATATATGTAATTTTGAGTCTTTGTAAGAATATATGCAATTCTCCTTGTGAATATATATGAATTAGACACTTTAAATTTCATTTTGTTATTTTGAACGGTTTGATTTGGATGTTGCATTTAATGTAATTTTTTCGATGTGGTTTATAGACATATGTTTAATTTGTTAAATAATGAAGGCCCGGAAGATCGTTGGGTTTGTCCCATCTAGTTCCTAAGTTTTGTTTAGGTTAGTCACTATTTAATCTCCTATTAATTGAATCTGATCAAAAAAAAGTGAAAAAAGGTGAAAAAATTTGAAAAAAACTTGAATTTTTTTTGTCGAAAGTATATCAAAGTGGATATCTATAGAAAGATAATTAAATGCTCGTCGTGATGGTATATTTTTTTTCGTTTTACGATTAACGGTTTGAGAGATATTAAGATTTAAAAAAAAAGATTGAATATAATTTTGGGTTTAATCTTATCCATTAGATTAAAATGAAGATGAAGGGTGGAGATTGGTCCCCTAGTATCCACAAAAAACTTTGTTATCCCAATACATCATGAAGTCTCTGTGCTTATCCACAGGCGTATCATCATAAATCCAGATATTACAATTGAAGATCGACCATTAAAGCATGTAACACCAGCAATGGAAGACTCATTCAGAAAACATGTTGACAGTCTCCTCAAAATTGGTGCTATTCGCCCAAGTAAAAGCAGGCATAGAACAATGGCAATGATCGTAAATTCAGAAACAATAATTGATCCTATAACGGGAAAAGGGGTTAAAGAAAAAGAGAGGATGGTGTTCAATTACAAATCCTTGAATGGCGCTTTATGTCTCTTCTGAGGTCCTTAGGAAGATTTCGGATCAAACTATCCTCATCAACACCTCGAGTTTCCTGCCATTTATATTGTTCATACCTCCTGATTCGCTCCTTAAGAGGATCGGGAAGCAAATGGTAGGACATCCACTGTTCCGCATCTCGTCTTTTCACCCTCATTTCCTCTAATCGTATGGTTGTGGACCGAAGGTACGTCTGTAATAAAGGATATAGCAATATTTAATGACACATTCATATTTACACAGCTTATTATATAAAAACAATCAGTAGCTAACCTGCATATTTTTGATAAAAAAATGAGAATAGAACTAAACAAGCTATAGAAATGAAGACAGCAAAGCAAATTTCCCAGACAAAAGTGCTCGTTTGAAGGTTTTATCAAGAGGGAAGTGAACATTCTATGAAGAATATTAATTATTTTGCGTGAGCATCGATTATTATGTTAAAGTGTAGTTATGTTAGACATTACTGATACTGATTTTTAGGTAAAACTAATGTTATCTATTGGAGTTTGGTTATTTGTCTATGCACATGATCCTGAACCTTTGCTCTGTACTACAGCAATAATATAGCTTGAGAAATGGATACTGCTTGTTTTACAAGTTAATGCTCATAGGTTCTGCTTAGTTAAGTGCATATATATAGGGCCCGATAAAAGAGTTTTCATGACATCATAAAGACTTGGGGTCCCTAGATAAACACATCTAGCCTTGTGTAAAATAACATGTGAATGAAATTTTCCAATTTCAATCTTATTAAAAGTTTTATCTAGATGGTTTCAGATTTTTTTGGTGGTCTCAAATGAATCAACACAATGCATTTGTCATCAACTTTACGCTCTGTTCTCGAGTTACTTAAAGAAAGGAAAAGAAAGAAAATTAAAGAAAAGAAAGGAAAGTAACATAAAAGAAAAGAAAGTTAATAACTTGTTTTGTGCTCTTAAGTTTAAAATGAATGAAGAGAAAGAAAAGAGATGAGAAATATGAATTTACCAGTTTACCCTTTAAAATGACCAAGAACATAAAAAGAACATGGGTAATTCGGTCAACATAATAGTTTTTGTAATCTCAATGTACACTTTCCTTCCAAATCCTCCCAAATATGGGAGGAAAGTTTTGACAAAAAAAAGCTTGTATTTCTCTTCCATTTCTTTCCATTCCCTTTCCTTTCTCCTCTTAAAAAAACTAGAGAACACAAAAAGTTGTTACAATCAGTCCATTTCCTTTCCTTTCCTTCTTAAAAAATCTTAAGAACACAGCGTTATTCTTCAACTCTCTGATTTGTAATTAAAAGGGGTGTTGGCTTTTGCAAACTGAATAATCACTCCGAAAACATAGCCTCAAAAGGCAAGAATCCCGACAAGTGTGTTTTGCACAATCCGAATTGATAATCATTGTGATTACAAGTATATTAAACTTCTAAAATGAATCTTCATAGCTTTTTAAATGCAAGAATAACAAATGATGAAGAACTATCAAGATTTATTTTGGAAGTTTAATATACTTGTTTATACCAGCTATTTAGCATTGCCATTGTGGTCATTGTCATCACACCATGAAACTGGCTGTTGGTTGCCATGTCATTTAACTTCTAACGCAAATTCCAAACAACAAATAGTAGAAAGGTCACTCGATCATCCATATTTTGTTTCATCAAAAGCATATATATGTACAAGTACTAGAATACAATCAAACAAGATCAAGAGATGTGGTTCGACAATACAAGTGGTTTGGCTTCTGCCTTCATATTGGTGGAGCTGCTTTTTAGTATGGTATCTAAAGTGTCGATAGCTTCCAATATATGCTTTCCCTTGTTCAACATTATGCAACTTGCCCTGTAACAAACATTCAACATGGGTTGGTTTCTGTTCAAAATTGCAACAGCCTTACATTCAATAAGAGATATAAAAAAGATTTAAAGACTGACCTCCTTCCACACGCCACATCCGTTATCTCAGCTCTAGTAGGCACACTAGTTTTTACAAGTGACTCAAGTACTTGCGCTGCCCAAATAACCAGGACATGAGCTGCACTACATATGGATAAAATTTGTTCTTGAATATCTGCCATCATCTCCCATCCACACTCAACTACAAGATCTCCTATAGCAATCATAACCCCCAAAGGATTTGGTAGCTTCATTGCCTCTAAAATCAAGATAGGCAAGTTTTTAAGCCCATCTTTAGTTTCAATCTTTAGAACTATTCTCAGGTGCTCAAGTTTCCTCTTCTTAAGTTCTTCCCTAAGCACAACAATATCATGAACATTTCGCACAAATGAAATCCCAACAATGTCAGCATGTGTACCAACAAAGTCAAGGTCAATAATATCTTTTGAAGTCAATCCTTCATACATAATCTTGCTATCGGGGATGTTAATGGATTTCTCAGGTGTAACACCCTCAAATTGGGTAGCAGCGGAATAAGGGTCCGGGGCGTGTTACTTCTCAGATCAATAACACAAGATGTATATAGAACGACCCAAAAAGTCATTTAAAACTGATACATTGGATTTAACAAAATATTTGTTACATAAGCCAAAGCTTCACTTGTCCACTTGTTCAAAGTACAAAGATTTCTAGCCCATACAGTTATACAAAATGTAATGCGACAAAATCTTTAATGCATGATATCTCAATCAAAACCACCAATGTATCCCTTGCACCTCGTGCTTACTGATCCCCTGAAAAACATTGCTTTAAAACGTCAATAATAATGTTGGTGAATTCATAGGTTTGATAAATCATATATTGTAGGACCACAAGATTTCCCAAGTGTATGATAATCAACAATGGGCAGATATCATATAAATGAATTTACGTTGCTCTAAGCTCATGCACTGAAGCTTGAACGTGTATATACCAAAATAATGCCTACATTGCCCGTGGTGAGTTCTAACCCTCAACATCCTATATCCGACATGGTATACGTTCGGGTTTGTCCAATGATAGTAACACCCAACGGGGTTCCCAATAGATCTATTCATAGCATTCGCGCTCACAATCCAGTAATTGACAGTTTATGATAATGGGCTCAGATTGGGTTTATCAGCTACTGGAGGCACAGTGTAATCATAATAAGAAACTTAACACTTATGTCCAGTTTAAAACATTGCATGTTTCTCACCCCAAAAACTTTGTAAAACAAAAACATGTAAAACGTGGGGCTATGAACTCACCTTGAGTGAGCTTCATAGACTTTGAGGTTGCCAACAAGTTCGTCTAGAGATAGCTTTGACAAGTCTTTGGATTCCTCTATCGCCGTTACCTTTGGTCGCCATTTTGATGGAAGAGCCCTCAAGAATTTCCTAACATGGTTACGACTTGAAAAAGATTCATCAAGTGCTTTAAGAGAAGTAATAATGGTATTAAATCTAGAAAAGGCACAATCAATGGTTTCATCGTCGGTAATTGTAAACTCCTCATATTTTTGAACAAAAAGATCTATTTTATTATCTTTAACTTGTTTGTTACCTTGATGAGTAGTTATTAAAGAATCCCAAATATTTTGAGCCGTGTCACACATGAAAATTCTTTCATATTCCTTTTTAGGTAAAGCATTGTATAAAACCATTTTAGCTTCATCATTTTTGGAAAGCATTTTCTTTTGATTTTCATCAAGTTTTTCATATGGTGTAACAACATCCTTGCCATCCTTGTCTTTGATGGTAGGTTTGTAGTTACCATGAGCTATGATATACCAAAGATCAATATCCTTAGACTTCACGTAAGTTTCAAAACGGTTTTTCCAATATATAAAACAATTTGCCTCGAAGAGAGGTGGTCGTTGCATAGATTGACCTTCTTTGTAGTTTTCCGAATCCATAATCGTTTAAAGATTTAAAATACAATTTATTTTAAAAACTTTGATAACCTAGCTCTTGATGCCAATTGTGGAAAACTAGAAGGGGGGGTTGAATAGTTTTTCCAAGATTTTTCGATCTTTTTAGATTTGTTTAACACTTTTGAAACTTTTTGTGAAGTGATCTAGATATTGATGTTTGACAATTAAGAAGTAAGAGATGTAAGAGTAAAGAAAAGATAGAGTTTAGAAAGAGATCACCAAGACACAAGTATTTATAGTGGTTTGGCTACAAGGACACCTTCCTTTCCCCACTCCACTCCTCGAGTCACCTACTCGAGAGTTTTTTAAACACTAGTCACCGAGCTCCTTTCACTTGGCGGAGAAGCCTTCACAACGATGGTACAGTTCTATAGGTTACAAAGATGATCACCGAATTTCTCACACACGAGAATCGATGATAACACAACTACACTTGATGTACAACTAACAATACAACAATTAATCACAGCAAGATGATCTTTTGAAAGAAGTAAGAAGAAGAATCAAGATCAAGACACTTTTGATGCTTGCTTGAAACTTTCGCGTATTTGGCAATTCCTTTCTTGAAGTGAATTACCTACACAAGAATTAGAAGAAGAAATGCTAGAGAGAGAGAGAGAGAGATCAGTTGATTAGAGAGAAGATTAGATGAGAAATGTGTGTGAAAACATGAGAAATGACTTGGTATTTATAGCCAAAAATTTTACTGTATGCCAGTTCTTCCGGTGCTGTTGACAAAGGGCACCGACTTGCAAAACTAAGGGCACCAGAATACAGTAACAAAATCCGAATTTTGGCCTATAAGCCCAAAATAAGCCACGAAGTGCTTAAAAATAATCCCAAAAATAAGCTATACATGCTATTATTCAAAATAAGCTATCTAGCAACATATGTTATTCAACCATCACGACCACAATATCAAAACTACAAAAACCCTCTTTTACTTTTTTATTTTACATGAACCAAACACCCCTTTAATCATCCATTTTGTTTCCAAAAATCTATTTTCATAACGATCAACATTTACAACTAACATCTATGCATCAAAATAAACCCAAAAGGACAAACGGAATTTAAATTTGAAAACTTACAAGAAATCTTCAAATTTGTAGATTTCGACACGAACCGGACAACCCAAACGTTGTTTAAATGAATACCCGGACACTAGAATCAACCCTAAATATTTATGTCTTCATGTTTTCTTGATCAAAGTTCAAAAATATATTATGTGTGTGTGTGGAGTTCGGACATGGAGAGAGCACACACCAAAGTGTGTGTGTTTTATTTTTTTATTTTTTTGAAATGATAAGGATAAAAATGAACTAGTGGAATGAATATATTGATACACACTTTAGACAACCATGCTAAAAACTTTGCCTTCTTGTTCCCTCTTGACCATTTGACCGGCCATGGGATCCTAGGGGTCTCGGGTCTTTCTTTTTGTGTCGGGATCACTTAAATACTCGTAAAACTCAACCGTAAAAGTTACCCCAAAGTTAATTAGCATTTTTATTCACTTTAAAAATACTTTTCTATTAACCTAGTGTATTCAGACGACATACTTTCACTTTAAACCCTTTCAAAACTCATTTGGACATTAACGGACATGTCGAACTCGTTTTTCGACATTTCTCAAAATTCACGGGTCAAACCACCCGGAATACAAATTACACAATAATACCTTCCAAAAGGGATTATTAATCACAATAAACCATAATTCATCACAATACTTATAAAAATCACCACCGTCAACACGGTACAAAATCTGAATAAACTGACAAAATTCAAATAGTCAAAGGACTATAAATGAAATATTCAGAACACAAAAAGGGAAAAGGTTACATTCTACCCCCTTAAAAGAATTTCGTCCCCGAAATTCAACTACTAACATCACTAAACAAATGCGGGTACTTCAATTTCATCTGATCTTCACGTTCCCACGTGAATTCAGGGCCGCGTTTCGAATTCCACCGAACCTTGACGATGGCAATCCTACTACGATTCAACTTCTTAAACTCCCTTTCTAAAATTTCCACAGGCTATTCTACAAAATTCAACTTAGAATCAACTCGAATCTCATCCAAAGACACTTGTAGTGTTGGATCAGCCAAACACTTCTTAAGGTTCGACATGTGGAACGTGTCATGAGCATCATTTAACACCTCAAGAAAATCTAACTGATAGGCCACAGGGCCTACCTTTTCAATAATCTTAAAAGGTCCAACAAATCTAGGTGCTAACTTCCCTTTCTTCCCAAAGCGTACCACACCTTTCCAAGGCGATACTTTAAGCAAGACATAGTCACCTACACTAAACTCTAGAGGCTTCCTCCTCTTATCAGCATAACTTTTATGACGATAACGCGCAGCCTTAAGTTTATCCTTAATCTGCGAGATCTTCTCGGTAGTCTCTTATACTAACTCAGGTCTTATCAACTGACATTCTCCAACCTCAGCCCACATAATTGGCGAACGACACTTTCTACCATACAATGCCTCAAACGGAGCACATCTCACACTAGAATGATAACTATTGTTATACAGGAAATGCGTGCCCTTTAACTAGGATTACCACTACTAATGAAGTGCCTTCTAGGAAACCAATAGTTCTAAAATTTGAATCACCCAAACCTGTGGTTAATTTGGTATACTCAAGGAAACCTAGGAAGAATAAGAATACTGAGTCCGTTAGCAAAACTAAGGTTATAAAACCAATATCTGCTAACAAACAGGAACCTAGTAAATCCTGGGGATCCACAAAAACCAATGTTCCATCTACTTCTCTTAATGAATGCAGGTTGTCCAAATCGTCCTCTGGTATTTGGACTCCGGTTGCTCGAAGCACATGACCGAAGATCGCTCTCAGCTCACCAATTTCATCAGTAAATTCTTGTATACGTCAAATTCGGAAATGATCAAGTTGCCAAAAGATAATGAGTTATAGAGATCTATCAATTGGAATTGTTACAATTCAAGGGTTTATTACGTTGAAGGACTTGGGCTTAAATCTATTTATTAATGTGGACACTTCTATTCCAATCTCGAAGTGGCTTTTCGTCAACACACATGCTTCATTCGCAATCTAGAAGGTGTTGATTTATTGACGGGATCTCGAGGGGATAATCTTTATACACTCTCACTTGGGAATATGATGGCGTCCTCTCCCATTTGTCTATTGTCAAAGGCTTCTAAAACCAAGTCTTGGTTATGGCATCGTCGTCTATCTCACTTGAACTTTGGTGCTATTAATCATCTTGCAAGACATGGACTTGTCCGAGGTCTCCCTAAGCTCAAGTTTGAAAAGGATCACTTATGTTCTGCATGTGCATTAGGCAAAAGTTCAAAGAAACCCCACAAACCCAAATCTGAGGACACCAATCAAGAAAACTCTATCTGTTGCATATGGATCTGTGTGGGCCAATGCGTGTCGCGAGTGTCAATGGAAAGAAGTACATCCTCGTTATTGTCGACGACTACTCTCGATTTACATGGGTAAAATGTTTGCGATCAAAAGATGAAGCTCCAGCTTTTATTATCAATTTTTTGAAGATGATCCAAGTACGGCTTAAGGAAACCGTCCGTCGCATCAGAACAGATAATGGAACTGAGTTTGTTAATCAGACATTGCGTGAATATTATGAGAAGGTTGGCATCTCTCATGAAACATCAGTTGCACGCTCTCCACAGCAAAATGGTGTTGTTGAAAGACGAAATCGTACGCTAATTGAAGCAGCCCGCACTATGTTAATTTATGCAAAAGCTCCTTTATTTCTATGGGCCGAAGCGGTTGCCACAGCCTGTTATACCCAAAATCATTCCATGATACGTCGTCGTCACGGTAAAACACCATACGAGCTTTTACATGACAAACCTCCTGATCTATCATATCTTCATGTGTTTGGTGCACTCTGCTACCCAACGAATGATAGCGAGAATTTAGGTAAGTTACAACCGAAGGCTGACATTGGTATTTTCATTGGCTATGCACCCACGAAGAAAGCATTCCGGATTTACAACAGACGTACCAGATGAATAATTGAAACCATTCATGTTAACTTTGATGAGCTGACCACGATGGCTTCTGAACGCAGTAGTTAAGGACCCTTCATGATATGACTCCTATAACAATCAGTTCAGGACTCGTGCCAAACCCTCCTCCTTCAACACCATTTGTACCACCTTCGAGATCTGACTGGGATTTGTTGTTTCAACCAATGTTTGATGAGTCACTTAATCCCCCACCTTATGTTGATTTACAAGCACCAGAACATGTTGTATTAACTGGCTCACCTTCCTCAACTACAGTTGATCAAGATGCACCATCACCAAGTAACTCTCATACAACACAAGAAACTCAAACTCCTATTATTTCTCATGATGTTGAAGAAGATAATCATGACATTGCTCGTGGTTATCGTCAAGAAGAGGGAATCGATTTTGAAGAGTCCTTCGCTCCGGTTGCAAGATTAGAGGCTATACGATTTTTTCTAGCGTTTGCTGCTCATATGAACATGGTCGTCTATCAAATAGATGTGAAGACTGCGTTTCTGAATGGTAATCTACGGGAAGAGGTTTATGTTAGCCAACCGGATGGATCTTTGTGGGTCCAGACAACTAACTACATGTACAAGCTTAAGAAACTGCTATATTGTAAAAATGGGGGTGTTACACGTGTTATCACTAACAAGTCTCCAACTTTCAATCTAACAAATGACTCTACATGAGGCACATCCACCACACATCCATACGAGGACCTCTTCTTGTTTCCCTTGATATACAATTTAGTCCCATTTTGAACATAACATGTCTTTGTACAGTTGGACATGAATCTAATGCCAGTAAAAACAGGGAATTTCTTTGAAATCTTAAGAAACCGTTGTTTGCCTCTGGCATCACTGAATCTAACGGCATCACCAACAGCTAGGTTTTTGAGAAATTCTTGACCGTCCACATATATGACCGCATCAAGAGATACATGAGTAGGTGGTGGACCTGCTCCTTTTTGAGCAACCCAAACCTGAGCCGGGTTGATCACATTTCCATATGCGTTCCTCTTTGGAGATATTTTCATGACACATGGACCCACTTTCATCCTACCGGTTCTTAGCTTTGGTCCAGCCAAGTCCATGAGAACCCGACATGGCTTTTCCAGCATCTGAGAGTTTACTTTCACTCGTCTGATTATCTCACTCCAAACAGTTGGATCACTATGAGCACAGTTGATACGGATAATTGTGGCGCCTTTTCTAAGAACATCATGAATAAAGGTTTCATTAGATGTGGCTTCTTCACCAACTATGACCATGATATGACTTCTTTTATCCTGAAGTGGACCAATGAGAAAGTCTCAATTTGATATTGCTGTCTTAATCATCACACTTCTGTTTGTATATTTGTTAAAACTTTCGTCAGTGCCTATAGCTTTAACGATCTCATCACCATCTAAAGAGTTGGATTTTAGGTTTTCTAACATCTAGATTCCTACAGAAAGACTTGCAATGACATGTGGATTGATTGTTTCCATGTTCAAAAGGCCGACAGAAGAGAGATCCTCTTTTATCTGGTCAACATCAAGACTTCTGAGAGCCAAATAGTGTATCAGGTTTGCAGCACTCAAGACATGCCGTCTGCACAGACAAGAACACAGGGCACATGTTATAGATGGAATATGCAGACTATACGCTGATCAATTATAATTTGCTAACATATAAACATACCTGTGACACAACTTTAGTAGGGAAGCATTCCACTGTTCCATTGCTAAAGCATGCATGTGAACAGCCTTTAATTTATCCAGAAGGTTTCCATGGTTACCCATAATTTGAGTATGTTGCGAGTAATCTTCAGTTGGGTATAACGACGAAGCAACAATTTCCTTCTCGAGATCATAACTTTCGCTACTAATGTTTGGAACTGTAAGTGATTGATCATCAGAGTAAGCACCTACGGCGCTTTCATGTTCATCATTTCCATTATTTTGAGTAGCAGATACAATAAAGGTCAATGGAAGCGGCTTTTTACTCCCCCTTAGAATGTGGACAAGTTTACCCTTGGAAACAGAATTCAGTCCACATGAAAAGTGCAGAGGTTTGTCATGTAGCTTTGATGATACAAAGACCGTTGCTTCGGTTGTGTATGTAGCCTTTAAAATATGGTTCCAGGACGTCATCTACAATTAAGAGATCGTATCAGCAAAGGGGAATCAGAACAACTATCGGGATTCAAACATTGAATTCTAAATTGAAAAATGCCCTCCTATGTATTCATGACCAGGGTCCAAGTTTCTGTATATAAATTCCCTAACACGTATACTTGACTTGTTTGTGTTACCAAGTTTCCGTATATAAATTCCCTAGATGTTTGTATCCTTTAGGTCATACATATACTTGACTTTTTTGCGCTAGTTTGAACATATATGTCTTAAAACTTGTGACTATATATATATATGTTTAGCAAATAAAATCTGACAAAGAAAATGATAACCAATAGTAGATAACACAGACAATGAAAAAAAACAGCTAGAGGCAGGTGAGGAGCAGAATACATACAGATTTAAGACAAGAAATGATTCTTAAAAGATAACCTTAAAAAATAGTAAAATAGAGTAAATATATCAAAGAGAGTATAATCCTACTACTTGCATCATCGAGGTTGGTTTTAGTGGCGTGGTTGTTAGAGATTGTAAGGACACGTTTGAGAATGAGACGCATTTCATTATGAAATCCATTTGGCTTATGACAACATAGGGAAGTGAGCTTATGGGATATGTGGATGACTCGGAGATGCCTATGTATTGTGGAAGGTGATTTAACCATCATGGGTTGTATTGGTTGTGAGTTACTAGTAGGTTGTGGTTGTGGTGGTGGCAGAAGGATTCATGATGATTCTTCTTGTAGGAGAGACTCGGTGTAAGACTTAATTTTGATAGAAGTAAAAGGGTTTAACTCTAAACCTTACCTTGTTGGGTTGATGAAGCAATGGAGGTGCTAGACATGGCAATTTTGTGAGAGTGGCGAAAGATGGTGATGACAATGCAAGCAACTAACAATGTATGTTTATTAGTAAAGGGGTGATGATGAATATGCATGAATGTAATGAAAGGGATATAGATTAGAAGTATTGATTTTATGTGCTAATGAGCACAAATTTTTTAAAATTCCTTGATAAGGGAAATCTCGATCTTATCGACCTTGAAAATCCAAAAGAGTTAGTAGAGGATAGAAGCAAGAATATCATTTCACAACATGATAGTTCAAACATTTATACCAACAAGTACGAAAGAAAACTTGTTCAAGTATTATCACACGAATGACTTAACAAGTAGACACATAGATAGACATGTATATGAACAAAACATGTTTTCAAATAGACACACAAATAAGAAAAACTAAAAGGATGAGGTCATATGATGCAACTAGCTTAAACAAGGCATGGTACGCGTTCGAAAAACATTTGATATGAGAAATAAGAATATTCATACAAGAGCATGTTCCAAGTAGTTCAACCAAACACAAGCATAAGGAAGAAGATCATTTAGATTAGAAAATCAATTGCACTAACAATGATGCGAAGGATATGCGACAAAGGAGACAAATAGGCACGAGCTCTCTTATTGCATTTGAGTTCGTTTATTTATGAAAGATAAGTATCAAATTTGTTATATTGTTCCATCGCTTGTTTGTCGATTTTGGTTCTTAATTAAAATAATGTGGCTTCAAAAGAAAGATCCTAGACTTCTACAAGTATATCAAAAATACTTAAACATAAGAGCAGAAGTAGAAAATTAAATCATTTGGCAAATAGTCATATAAGGACAAGATGCAAAGATCATGCAAACCATGTTTAAGCATGTATAAACTAGGACATTATATGAATAGATTTAGGATAGCCAACAAGGAACAAGAACTATCAAACATAGATATATCCATATCAAAATCATCATGTATCAAAATGACAAATTATGAGATCATATGAGACATCATATAAGAGACAAAATATGTAAGAATCATGTAAGTCATGTTTAAGCCTCAACATTTAGTATTACAAATAAGAGCATGAAAGCATTTTAAGAACGAAACAAAACCTTTCTTAAGGATTACACATTTTTTTAATTAGTCAAATAGTTATCAATCACTAAGATAATGACAAAGCAAATAATCAAACAAGAACACATAATCAACACATATATATTCAAAGCAAGATGAAATGATAGACTAACAAAGGAAAGATCATATCTACAGCTAGTATGGAAAATGAAGCATTAGTGGTGTTTGGGAGATGGGGAACAAGATGGTGAACTACTGGTTAGGAGGATTGACAAGATGAAATGACAATGTCATAATGTGTAGATAAATTTAACGAAGTATTTTTGAAATGCCCCATTTTTCTTAAAAAAAATATTTAGAATTTTGGCGAAAACGCCATGATAAAAAAATTGTCTTTTGTTATTATACTAAAAGTTGATAATAGTATTTTACAAATCCACTAAGACCATCTTTACATAAAGCTAGGCTCAATTATATTTAAACTGACGGGTGGCACATCTTCTAATTTCATATGATTTGATTTTATGCCAAAAATTCCTAAAATGAACATTTTATACAAAACTTTTGTTTTAATCTTATCACGGCTAAGAATGATCGAAAACTGACTTCCATATCTTGAATACATGAAAACCATGTAGGCACTAACTTCCTAAACTCAGGCTGTTCGGCAAGTGGTATGTAATTACTACAGTTTGATATTTAAAGTATGTAATTTGGAACAATTACTTTTGAATGGGTTATCATACTATCGTTCAGGCTATCATAATTTAGATGTCATGTAGTGAACGTATGAGGAACCAGGACACTTTAAATCGTAAATCCACAACTCATCGATATGACACCCCGGAGAGGCCTCATATGATTATGAAATTCCCTATTAATATAGTACTTGGTATTTATAAGTTATATGTGAAGGAGTATTAACGAGAACTTCTTGAATTTATTCTTAAAATACATGCTTAAATATCAAAGACACACTTGTCTAAATGAACCGCATAATAGTTCTTTATGGGTTTTGCCAAACACTAGTTTTTACCCGTTTTAACCAAAATAATAACTTATTACTTTGGCCCGCTTTTGAAAAGTATTTTAAAGACTACAACAAGACATCATTACACTTCATCTTTACTTGAGTATTTCGGATGAAACATTCAAGTTGCCAATCCCACTTTGATGAGCATAATTTTTATCACAATTTTTTTATCAAAACATTTTACTAGCATACTTAGTCTTATTTTCAATGTTTGATTAAGAAATTGAGATGATGCGAGAAGTTGACATAGCAAAAACAAAGGAAGAGATATATGCCTATATAGGGTGCACAAGACCTAGCTTAAGCCTTATTATGCAAAAACATGAAGACGACAAACAAACATATAAATATCATGGCATCTCAGACAACAAGATCACATATAGGATGCAAAAAGTATATGATACTAAATAAGATGCAACAAGTAATCATATATCATATAACACATTATAATCATATATGATAATATGAGTTGATAAAAACATTTACGAAAATATATTTTTGACACATATAGGAGTTAACCCAAACACTCCTTTAGAAACCATATTATTTCTTTTAAGAATCTAAATTGTCATACAAGCGAAGGAACATACAAGACATGTTTGACATTTATGTTTCATAAATAAGCAAGCTCAAATGCAATGAGAGATAAGCATACTTCAAAAGCTTTTAAAACATGCCAAAAATGGCTTGCTATTATTTCGGATAGCAACCCGGTCATCATCTTAAAGGCAAGTATTTCAAAAAGAAAACTTGACCTCTCAACGGGAACTTATTCTCGGTCATGGTCTACTTTAGGACCATGCAAAGGCTTGTGTTTACTATCAACTTTCTCACTCCGAGTTAGTTGGTATTGAAGAGGTGACAGTCTGCTCCAGCCTCCGATCACTAAAACCAAAGCGCACTATTAAGTTTAGAGCTAAAAGAGATCATTCATAAATCTCATTAGGACACTATTCAAATGTATTTGTTGCTCACACATTGTGAAAACAAGTAATTATTTAAGAGTCTCAAATGCATTATCCATACTAACGTGCCAGAAACATCAGAGTGATACGAAAGTATTCACAATGACGATGGAAATCCTTCTAGAGCCAACATCAAACAAGCTCTTGGTAGGTGACTTGTGCGATTCTATACGAATCAAGCTTGTGACAACTGGAAAGAAACGATGGTGCGATTCTATATGAATCAAACTTGTTCCAGTATATGAATTGACGATTGATGAACTTTGAAATGCTTAAAACTCTCGATGTGTCGCAAAAACACTTTAGCAAGTGACACGTTGATTGATTTCTTCTCAAATCAATTTTTATTTTAATCGGTGAGATAGTAACTCGCTGGTTCACTCTTACCGTGCTGTCTGCTTTGAGACGTTCTGGTAATGAGAACATGCTAGAGTACGATGAATCTAATACTTATGTGTTAGAAAGATTTAATACTTTAGTTGGAAATCATGTCAAGGAGATTCTTCTTAAATTGAATTTACATGATCACAGGTCGATCCTCATGGATTCGAAGGTTACTCCAACCAAACACGAGCGAATGACAAAGCCATATTCGTCCCTCAGATTTATTGCTAACTGTTTTATTTCAGGAATATATAAAGATGGACGTGGACGTACCTGGTTTTAGTCGACTTAAAGATTCATAGCCACATGCTCATACACGACCGACATTTTTTAAAGACATCATGAAAGCTCAAGTACATGTTTCAAGACTTCCGCTACTCTGATACTATGTTGGAAACACAAAAAGTGTCGGTCACTTCCAAGTTGTAACAGGTCTTAGCTCGTAGTTTATGTAATGATTAGATTAGTAATCTAGTCCAGACCAAGGCCCATGGGAAGCCCATCATAGCCTATGGGCCGGCCAATCCATGTACTATATAATCCCTCTCCTAGCCTTAGAGAGGGGTTGGTTGTTTCATTTTCCATTTTTACACACATAATACAATTCATCCATTCCATCTATCGCAACCCACATCTCTTTCTCTTGTTCTTGGTAGATCATTAGATTACATGTTTCTTCAATTGGTATCAAGAGCCATGGAGTGGTGTGTTTAGTTTTTGTGTTTGATTTGTGTTCAAAAACCTTTACAAAGAGCAAAATAGTGATTCAAAATTTTTTGGCTTAAAAACCTTAAAGTTTTCATTTTTATTGTTCCTATAGGGTTAGTAACACTAGTTGTACAAGAATTTTTGCTAAAAACTACTCAAAAATGTGTCTTTTTGAGTTTTGAAAATTTGAGTTTCGTAGTAGTTAGAACCGAACGAGCTTAACCGAACAAGATAGCCGAACGAGATAACTCTTAGTTTGAACCGAACGAGCTAAATTCGAGTAAGCCGAACGAGTAAGCCAAACTAGTCACTCTAGTTGGAACCGAACTAGCTGTTTTTATTTGGAACCGAACTAGAAGGACCGAACTAGCTGTTTTAATTGGAACCGAACTAGAAGGACCGAACTAGCTGTTTTCATTTGGAACCAAACTAGATTTTCATTGAGAACCGAACAAGGTTCACTTAATTTGGAACCGAACTAGTTTGTCTGTTGGAACCGAACTAGTTAACCGAACAAGCAGAACCGAACTAGATACTTTCTTTGTCAACCGAACTAGTCAATTCCATTTAGGACACACTAACTCAAATTTCTAAATTATACGGTTATTTTTTTTGACTTGTAAAATCCCGTGAAACATTAATTTGTTTTCCCGGTTTTGTCAAGAATTGTAAAATCCTAAGTAGTTTTATTTCAAGAATCAACAATCACATAACCAAACATAATTTCTTTCTACCACCGATCGATAAATTTGTAATCTTTTTGATACCACAATGACGACTCTTGCCGATAAGTCACTTCTTTCAGGAGGAGACAACAAACCACCAATGCTTGAAAAACACTTGTATGATTCTTGGAAGAGCCGAATGGAACTATATATGTTGAATAGACCTCATGGAAGAATGGTTCTTGCCTCTGTTGAAAAAGGTCCACTCGTTTGGCCATCAATCACTGTGGAAGGGGTAACAAGACTTAAGGAATATACCAAACTTACTCTCGCTGAAGCCATTCAAGCTGATTGTGACATCAAAGCAATAAACATCATTCTCCAAGGCCTTCCAACTGAAATATATGCTCTTGTGAGTCAACATCGTGTTGCAAAAGATCTTTGGGAGATGATTAAACTGCTAAGGCAAGGAACTACTTCTGGTACAAATTTATGTCGATGATATTATCTTTGCTGCATCTACACCTGAACTTTGTGACCTCTTTGCTAAAATCATGTGTTCAAAATTTAAGATGTCAATGATTGGTAAAATCTCATTTTTCTTAAGACTACAAATTTCTTAAAGTCCTAGAGGCATCTTCATAAACCAATCTATATATTCTCTTGAATCACTAAAGAAATATGGCTTTGAATCTTGTGACCCAGTGGATACTCCCATGGTGGAGAAATCCAAATTAGATGAGGATAAAGAAGGGAAAGCGGTAGATCCGTCACACTATCGTGGTATGATTGGCACCCTCCTTTATCTTACAGCCAGTAGACCTGACCTACAATTTGCTATATGCATGTGTGCTCGGTATCAGGCCCGGCCTACCAAAAAGCACTTAAATTCGGTAAAAAGGATCTTTCGGTATCTAAAAGGAATCGTACATCGAGGACTTTGGTATCTGAAGGATTCTTCCTTTTCACTAACAGCATTTGCAGATGCGGATCATGCTGGTTGTCAAGATACACGCCGTAGCACATCTGGTAGTATACAACTTTTGGGTGATAGACTTGTGAGCTGGTCGTCTAAAAGGCAGAAAAGCGCTGCGATATCCAGTACGGAAGCTGAATATATTGCTTTGTCCGGTTGTTGTGCTCAAGTCCTTTGGATGAGATCACAACTTACCGACTATGGCTTTGGATTCAATAAAATTCCAATGTACTGTGATAACAAAAGCGCTATTGCCTTATGCTGCAACAACGTTCAACATTCCAGATCCAAGCATATAGACATCAGGTTTCACTTCATCAAGGAGCATGTTGAAAATGGTGTGATCGAACTTTACTTTGTCAATACGGAGTATCAATTGGCGGACATCTTCACTAAAGCTCTTGGCAGAGAAAGAATTGAATTTCTAATCAACAAGCTGGGTATGCGAAGTTTTATGCCGGAGACTCTGAAAAAGTTGGCGGATGACGTTGACGAATAGTGGTGGTACCTATTCGAATATCCTTTGTAACATATGTATATAATATACCTTAGAAAAACCAAAAAGATTTTCTTTATATAAATTTTTCAAAAACAAAATACAAAATTAAAAAATGAGAAAAATTTAAAAAGAAGTTTTCAAATGGCATGTCTTCTGAAAATCGATAACATTTACGGTCTTAGAAATGTCATTCAACAATGATACGAGCCTATAAATGAAGTTCGAGTAGAAGTTTCTAATGTTTTCAAAACATGCCAAATGGCTTGCTATTATTTCAGATAGCAACCCGGTCATCATCTTAAAGGCAAGTATTTCAAGAAGAAACCTTGACCTCTTAACGGGAATTTATTCTCGAGCATGGTCTACTTTATGACCATGCAAAGGCTTGTGATTACTTTGCATCGCAACCCGTGCTTTCTATATTTCCATTAGTGTACGTTTCAGTGCATTTATGAGTATAAATAAGAGGAATCTTATTTACCATGATGTTTGTTGTTTTTCACATATAAAATCATTCCATCATCTAAAAATAATTTTCAAAGAGACATTTGACTTCTCAAACAACGACTACAGCTCTTTAAATAGAAAACGGGTCATTGTTTGAGGGAGAGAGAATGTCAAAATTTTTCATCATGAATAAATGAATTTTTAAAAGAGAAAAGGTTTTAAAACAATAACGGAATATTTCTTGGTCTGTTAGTTAATTAAGTTTAACTTGCTTGTGCCTTATGTGTTATTTGTCTATTCCTTTAGGATGTATTTTGCGTAATTAAGTCTATAGGTAAGAGAGCATAAAACATTAGGGACTATTTGTGCTAATTGTTTAACTTGAATACACCTTATAAAACTTACTTGGCAAAATTAATAGTTGAGTAATCATGAGGGGCCTAAAGTGTTAAGAATAATTTTGGTTTAAAACTTTCCCATCCCACCCCGTCCCCATCACTGTTCACACACTCTCACACACTCAAACACACACACACGTACACACACTCAAATCGCACCCTTTAATCCTTCTTCTCAAGATCATATCAAGATTAAGGTACTCTTTATAAATCGTTCCTTACACTTCAAAAAGGTCATATCCTATTCGAATTGTGTTTTCATGGTGGTTTGATCTCGATCAACCCTAACTTCAAAATTAGGGTTCATCAAAATCGAAGCAAGATAAAAACTCGAATTGAATGAGGCGTTTTGCTCAGATTGGAGTGTAGAACAATATATTAATACAGTTTTGTCATTTGATTTGATTTCAATGTGTTCTTGATTGATTTTGTGCTCGAAAATTAGGGTTGTGCTATATGTTGTATGAATGTTAGGAGTTATGTGTGGGATAGCTATATTATGTTATGTCCTGTTGATCTCATCTAGTGTTAGTTCCTTTTTCGATTGTCTATGTGGTGTATTGTTGCTCGTTAGATGATAAAACCTCATCAACCAAACTCAAAAAATGACATAGGTTGGCTCTAACAAATAATTGTTGATCATCCCTTAAGCTAGTCTTATGTTATTGTAAATGGTTAAATAATGGAATCGATAGTCAAACCTTAAGAGACCGAACGAATGAATTGTAGTGTGAACCGAACGAGAGTCATCAAGCAAGGACCGAACAAGTGTCACTTAGTGTGGACCGATCGAGTTAATGAGGATCGAACGAGTGTTATTTAACATGGACCGAACGAGTGACTGATAGTGCGGACCGAACGAATGATTGATAACATGGACCGAACGAGTGACTGATAGTGAGGACCGAACGAGTGATTGATAACAAGGACCGAACGAGTGACTGATAGTGCGGACCGAACGAATGATTGATAACATGGACCGAACGAGTGGCTGATAGTGAGGACCGAACGAGTGATTGATAACATGGACCGAACGAGTGTCTGTCTATATGGACCGAACGAGTGATATTTAGTGCAAACCGATCGAGGTGTTTCTTTGAGGACCGAACGAGTGAAGATGTTTTCAACACTTAACCAGTTTCGACTTAACACACTCAAGATCAAATTTTTCCAACTACGGTTAAATTAAATAAGTCTCTTAGTTTAAAATAGACAATAAAAGCTTGACAAATCCAAGGCTATCTACAATCCACTTAGTTGTTACAATAGGAGTCTCGATATCATTCGATGCTTGTCTATCTAAGATGATTGATCTTCAAAGTGCTAAAAGTCATAACGGTTCTAGTGCATGATTGATTGTGTCACATTATAAAACGCATTAACTCTTTCTTAAGCAGAATCATGGACATCACAAAGGATGATCAGATTTCGCTGGATGACGCTCTAGTTGCTCCAGCCGACCGACTTAAGATTGGTAAATGTAATCTTCTTTTAAGTTTGGATGTCGCATCAAAGGAAGCAACTCTTCAAGTAGTCTATGATGTGTTAAATCTCACTCCTTTCTACAAGGCATTCCAAGTCTCTGCTGATGTTCCAGAGATTTATATGCAAGAGTTCTGGGCCTCTGCTTATATTCATAACAGATCTGTCAGATTCAAGATGAACAACAAAAAGCACATTCTCAATCTTGATCAATTCAGACACATACTTCAAATTTGCCCTAAAGTCGGTAATGAAAAGTTTGAAGAACCACCTCTTGAGAAGGAGATTCTTGCATTTCTAGCCAGTCTAGGTCACTCTGGAGAAATAAGAAAGATCACCGATGTCAATGTCAATAAGCTGCATCAACCCTGGAGATCATTTACTGCTATCATCAACAAATGTCTCAGTGGTAAAACATCCTACGACAGTCTTCGTCTTTCTCAAGCTCAATTCTTATTGGGAATGTACAATAACAAGAAGGTTGATTATGCATATCTACTATGGGAGGACTTCATTTACCAGATTGAGAACAAAAATACGAAGAAGGGAAATGCGATGTACTATCCTTGTTTCACCAAGCTAGTCATCAACTTTGTCATGGCTAAAGACCATTCAATTCCTTGAAGAAACAAGGTAAATTGGCACTATGCCAGAGATGACCCAATGTTCACAACAATCAATGTCATCTCAAGGAATGAAGATACTCAGTTGTACGGGACTATCTTACCAGTAGCATTAACCAACGAGGACATCCACAACTCTGAATCATACAAATAGTATTATGCTATTGCTTCAGGAAAGATTCCTCCAAAGATAAAAGGAAGTAAGAAGAAAGCTGATACTAATGCAACCACTAAGCAGAAGCCTCCCACATTCCCCAAAGAAAAGAAAGGAAAGAAGACTGGAAAAGGAAAGCAGAAGGCTAAAGAGTTAGAGACCATCTCTGAGGCAGTTTTGAAAGAAGCTGAGCAACACAAGATAATCACTAAGAGAAGCCGTAAAGAGACTCACAGCTCTCATGACAGTGGGTCTGGTACAGATGAAGGAACTGGTGTTACACCAAGGGTTCCCGATGCACCTGATTATGACTCAGATGATGATATCTCCTAGAAGTCAAGTGAAGATGATCAAGATGATGATAAAAATGACGATGATGAGAACACTCAAGATGATGATGATGAAGCATAGACTGAATCTGAAGATGATGGTGATGATTTCATTCATCCAAAGCTCACAACTCATGATGATGAAATAACACATGAAGAGGAAACTGATGAAGATGATACCTTCGATCCTATAGTTCATACACCCTCTTATGTTTCATCCTCAGATGATGAAGACAGTGACAATGAAGTTAATGGGATGGATGTTGAAGGAGAAAAGTCGGATGAAGATGCTACATATGTAGAGGACCAAGGCATTGAGGCGGACATAGATACCAATGCCAATCTTGAAGGAAGAGATGATGTAAAGACAGATGTTGTATTGCCCTAGGTTCAAGCAACCCAAGAAATTAAAGACAATCATGTGACCCTAACTCTGGTAAATCCTTATGGTCAACAACAGAGCTCTTCTGTATCATCTGGCTTCGTCTCTAACATGCTAAATCCAAATCAAGATACCGGTGTTGATGCTATATTTGGACATAATGCTCAAGCTACCTCTCTAATAGATATTCCTGTCACTGCCATTGCGGAGCCATCCTTCTTTGCACCAACCAATCGTCCTCCAACACCGACTCCTCTCTTCATTCAATTATAACAACCACTAATCCTGACACCGGCTACTACCCCAAGCTCATCACTTTAAAATCTTCCTGACTTTGCTTCGTTGTTTGGATTTGATAACAGACTAAAAGCTTTAGAAGAGAACTTCTCAGAATTCAAACAAACAAATCAATATGCTGAAGTACTCTCTTCTATTCCTGGCATTGTTGACCAATACCTGGCAAATAAAATAAAGGAAGCAGTAGATGTTGCAGTACAACTGAAGTTTGATAGAATTCGAGAAGAGGCTCAAGCTGAAAATCAACAATTCCTTGATTCAATCGATGAAGGAATGAAGAAAGTAATCAAGGAACAAGTCAAGAGTGAAGTCTCAAAGATCACACCAAAAATTGAGAAGTTAGTAAACGAACAACTCGAGTCTGAGGTTCTAGTTCGATCTTCAAAGGAAGCCAAGACGTCTCATGTTGTAGCTGCTAATCATTCGGAACTAGAGTTGAAAAAGATCTTAATTGACAAAATGGAAGCTAACAAATCTATCAACAGGTCTGACATCCAAAGGCAGCTACACAAGGCATTAGTTGATGCGTATGAAGCCGACAAAATTCTGCTAGATACTTATGGTGATACGGTCATAATAAAAAGACCTCGAGACAGAGCAGATGATGATCAAGAACCCTCCGCTGGAACAGACCGGGGGTCCAAAAGAAGAAGGTTAGGAAAAGAACCTGAATCTACTAGTGCTCTAAGAGAAAAGACAACCAAGACAGAAGGAAAGACTATTACAGGTTCTAAGAGTCATAAGCATTCTGCTAGCCAATCTGCTCTAGTAGAGGAAACTATGCAATCTACAGATGTATTTGAAGCACCTACACATCAGGAGTTTGCAAACGGAAGAAGAAGTCCATCATCTTCCTGACTGGTTTCAACAACCTAATCGACTACCTTCTCCTGATCATCCATGGAACAAGTCTGTACCTGCTATTCATGAATCTGTCCAACCTTGGCTAAGCAATTTGGCAAGAAGACAAGACCCTCGAGAGTCATTCAATGAGCTAACAGACATAACATTTGACTTCTTAACTTTTGTGATGAACCGGCTAAATGTTACAACACTAACACCTAAATTGTTAGCAGGTCCAACATTTGAGCTGATGAAAGGAACATGCAAAAGCTTGACTAAACTTGAATACTTTTGTGAAGAAGTTTACAAAGCCACAACAGAAAAATTAGACTGGATCAACCCCGAAGGCCGCCAATATCCTCATGATCTGTGAAAGCCACTACCATTGGTTCCAAATTCTTAAGGTCGACATGTCATACCGTTTCATCACTTCATCAATAACGACCTTGAGTACCTACGTGGTGGTGAATCGAGCCGCAAGTACTCAACTTCAGTTACGAAGACCAAGGCTGCAGATTACGTGCATATTAATTGGATAGAAGACTTAGTGCCCAACTCAATGTAGAGTCAAGTGATAGTCTGCTATGACAAATTCGCTCTCTGGGAAATCTTACATGGGGGCAAGAAGCGAAGACAATTCTATGCATTTGCGACCACAAGGGAATCAGCTCGTGACGTCTACTCAAAAAGAAGAATTATTGCTATCACAAAGGTAGAAATAGTCGAATGGCAAAACTACAAGCATCTTGACTGGATAACTGTACGTAGGGATGATGACATTTTTTACAAGTTCAAAGAAGGTGATTTCCATAGACTTCGGATCTAAGACATTGAAGACATGCTGCTTCTTCTCATCCAAGGAAAGTTGACAAATCTCAAGGTTGAAGAACGCCTAGCATTTAATGTCTCCTTAAGAATGTTCACAAGAAGTGTTGTCATCTAAAGGCGTATGGAAGACCTTCAATTGGGTGTTGAAAGTTATTAAAAGAAACTCAACCTCACAAAGCATGACACGTGCATATCAAATTTGAGAAGAAGAGACGCTTACACACCATACTCTGATCCTAGAGGATTCATCTATGAGAACAAAGACAAGAAGAACAGATTGATGCGCATTGATGAACTACACAAGTTTAGCGATGGTACTCTCGATGATGTTTGGACTGCTCTGAATGATCGCCTCAAGGGAATCAGAATGGAGTATCTGCCTCAGACTTTTTGGAGCCAACGTGATAAAGCAAATGCAAGAGCTATGATTTAGGCAATTGACAAAAGATTAAAGACACGGAGGATCATGCGGAGCTTGGAGAGATTTGTTGGTGGAAGACCATACGGGGGTGACTTACGGCTGCTTCAAAGGACCATATGATTTATCATATGTTGTTCTCATCTTATAAGGTCAATCCTCGTAAATAATTTTATCTTGTGAATATGTTAATAACTAGTGTAGATTTTTGGTGAAAAATAAGATGTGCTCGAGTACAAATTTTACAAGAATTTCTTAGTAAATTCAAAAATTTTCAAATAATTGTACTCGGCACCATCTTATAATCCCTCAAAAGTTGAGGGGGAGCAATAATATGTTCCATTCTGCTAGAATACATCATTTTGTCCCTGAATGGTTAATCAATTGATATCCAAAATATCAAGGGATTAACATTTTGGATAAGGGGAGAAAATGTGATTAACCTGGACTTAATGTATATTGACAGAAGTAATCAATTAAAATGGACTCGATGCACTCCACACTTAGCATGTACTATGATTACGATGCACATGTTAAGGGGGAGCTTTTAGTGATGATTAAAAACATTCAAAGTGTAAACCTTTTGATATTTATATCAAACACTTTGAATGAATTTTTCAATGATTTTGGTTTGTAATGGTGATGGAATACCCTAAAAGACCGACCATGTACTTAATTTTATGGAGTTATAAGGTGGTTAGGTATAGGTATTCAAATCCCATGATCCAGCCAGAACCGGAGGGATCTACCCAGGGATATCCACTAGTTAGTGTAGAAGTCCTTAGGTATGATTAAAAAGGAGAAAAAGTGAGAATCGGGAATAATGCCGACTGAGATGGAGCTAACACTGGAACAAACCCAATAAGGTGTTAGTTATGAAGTCTCGGTAAGCATTGAAGGGGTTGAAGAATGAAAAAGAAATGTAAGGATAAAGGGTGAAAAGAAAGAAGCCCTCCATACACTTAGGCAGAAACCGGGTCAATAACGAATGCTGCATAACACTTTGTGTTGTCTGACATTGAAGACAGTCATGGACCTAGTGACACTATGCACAAACCCCTCCCAGCCACTCAAAGTTGGAAAGACTTTGTTTCAAAACTCACAGAGATACACTCATTTCTATTGACTCTCTCACTCCGAGTTAGTTGATATTGAAAAGGTGGCACTCAGCTCCTGCCTCCGATCACTAAAATTAAAAGTGCACTATTGAGTCAAGAGCCAAAAGAGATCATCCATTAATCTCATTAGGACACTTGTCATAATTTAGCTTGTTATCTCACACAATGTGAATATCAAGTAATATCATTAGAGTCCTACGCAAGATCCTTGTGATTTTGCCAGAACATCCGAGTGATACTTAGGTATTCACAATGAGGATGGAAATCCTGCTTGAGCCAACATCAAACAAGCTCATGGTAGTTGACTTGTGCGATTCTTATGAATCAAGCTTGTGACAACTAGAAAGCAACAATGGTGCGATTCTTTATGAATCAAACTTGTTCCAGGTTATGGATCAACAATTAAAGAATTTTGAATTGCTTAAAACTCTCGATGTTGTCCACAAAATCAGCTTTTAGCAAGTGACCACTTCGATTGATTTTCAAATCGATTTTCAATATCAAACTCCGGTGAGAATAGTAACGTACTGGTTCACATCTTAGCGTGTGTCTCTTGAGATACGTTCCGATAATGAGAACATGCTGAGTACGATGAATCTAATACTTATGTGTTAGAAAGATTCAATACTACAGCTGGAAATCTTGTCAAGAAGATTCTTCTTAAATTGAATCTATCTGATCACAGGTCGATCCTCACGGATTTGAAGGTTACTCCAACCAAACCTGGGCGAATGACAAAGCCATATTCGTCCCCCCGCTTTATTGCTAACTGTTTTCATGCAGGCTAATTAAAGATGGTGGTGGAGGTTCCTGATTCCAGCTGGCTCACAAGATCCATAGCCACATGCTCATACCCGATAGACAAACATAAGGACTTCATGAAAGGCTCAAATACATATTTCAAGACTTCCACTCTCAATTAAAAAAAGTCTTTCTCCCGAGTGACAAAAGTATTATAGTTAACGAATCTCAAGAAAGACGTAGCATTAAAAGCTTTTCAAGACAACCATTCAAGAAAGGTATGAGCATGTCGGTCCAGAAGTCACAAGTTCACAAGATGGCAAAGTTTCAAGATGGCAAAGAGATTGTGCTTGGTTGATGATCTCAAGATGCTCAAGATCACAATGTCAAATACAAGTTCAAGGAACAAGCTCAATCCAAAAATCAATGATCACTACAACATACTCACAAGAGAAAGTCAAGAGTACGAGCTAAAGACTAAAGATGAAGCATAGTATGCTCGGTTTAAAAGTTACATGTAAATTGGAGTGACCTCCCTTAGGGGGAGATTGTTGGAAACACAAAAAGTGTCGGTCACTTCCAAGTTGTAATAGTCTTAGCTCGTAGTTTATGTAATGATTAGATTAGTAATCTAATCCGGCCCAAGGCCCATGGGAAGCCCATCATAGCCCATGGGCCGGCTAATCCATGTACTATATAATCCCTCTCCTAGCCTTGGAGAGGGGTTGGTTGTTTCATTTTTCCATTTACATACATAATACAATTCATCCATTCCATCCATTACAACCCACATCTCTTTCTCTTGTTCTTGGTAGATCATAAGATTACATGATTCTTCAAAACCTAAGGTGGATTATTTTAGTGGGTATAAATAAGTAAGTTTGGTGCACTCATGGATTCAATGATATAAGATTTCATATATGTCAGAATATATATATTTGACATACTTATGCATTTTTTGCATTTTTCTTATAAATAAACTTTTATACGCACACCATCATTATAGATCGCGGGTGAGACGTTGTCACCATTCTCTCCTTGTTGAATTTTTGTTCGATGCTTCATTGCTTCTCGGTGAGTTCATAGCCCCGCCTTTTCTCTTTTAATGGCTTTCATAAACTGTTTTCGGGGTGAGAATACATGCTCGTTTTACTAAGAAAATTTATAGATTTCTACTACTTAAGCGTTACATGACTATATTTACTAAAGCGTTTACTTGCTTACTACATGACTTTTGATACATGGTTGTTTACTCATGAATTTACTAAAGCTTGATTTGCTTACTACATGATTTGAGATCACTGAATTCTTATATATGAAAACTGAGAGTTTTGAACACATTACTTGTTTTACATTAGACACAAGTTCTTTCAAACAGTATGTTATCCAGATTGTTGCCTGAATATTATTGCCTAAGTTACCGCAATGCCAATTAAGTCCCTTTTATCATGAACCGTTAATTACTAGTTGAGTAAGCGTGAATGTTGTGGGTACATCTATCAGGACTGACAATCCCCGCTTGAATATCTGGTCACAAGTTGGCCATGGCGCATTTAACAGGTTGAATTCTTTTAAAATGTTTGGCATACGTTCTATATACTTCAAATGGCGTTACGTTAAGGTTTCGGGGTTATGAGTTTAGTGTAATAATACATGTTTTGGACTACTGAATTTGTTCTGTAGTCTCCTATTACCTAATTTTTGCGGTCCACTACTGAACATTCCTTGAGTTATTGAATCACTATTTGGATTTCAGAAATAATACTTTGAAATGTTGTAACGCTACTTTTCTTACTGAAATATTACTTGAATTATTTCATTACTGCTTTTACTTAAACCTATGAATCCACCAACATTATTGTTGACGTTTTTGCATGTATTTTCTCAGGTTATTATATTGCTAGCTGAGCATTGGGAGCATTCGAGTCGCGCAGATATAAATATTTTTGAAGGCTTTATAAATTTTAGTACCATTCGACAAACATTTTGAAAATGTTTTCTATTATATTTCAAATGGAACCTGTTGTAACTCTGATAAAATCAAATATTTAATACTTTTTAGTGGCAAAATACCCTCTATATTACCTACAAATGTTTCACTAATACTCGAAAACGAGATATTTTCTATTATTTTGTAGTTTTCAGGTGAAATGCATGAAAATGACAAGAAACATGGGAAAAAGGGCTTAAAGTGTAGTTATCTGAAGAATGTTACGGTGTAACACCAAAATGGTTACACCGTAACATATATTAAGCAAGTACGAAGATCAAGGACAACTTTACGGCGTAACACCATATCTAGTTATGCCGTAAACATATATTTGGAAGGAAATCTTACTCAAGATAGGGTTACAACGTAACACCCCTTATGGTTACGCCGTAACCATAAAGATCCATAAAATGGAATGAAGATCACATACGTATGGAAATTATTTGAAGGTTACGGCGTAACGCAATATCAGGTTACGCCGTAACAATTGCTTTATTTATGGAAGACCGGTAAGACAAGGTTACGGCGTAACACACTTATCAGTTACGCCGTAACAGGTTCAATACTTAATAATTAAGGCCTCATTCAAGCTATTACTTTTATAAAAACATTCGGTCCTCTCTCCCTTTTCTTCTCTGTTCGAACGAAACCCACAACCAAACCACCATCACCATTGCCAAAATCCTAATAAACACCTTCAATCAATCCTAAATTACTCCTAAACTAAACCCTAATCCTTCTCTATCAATAATAAACACCATGCATCAAGTCTATCGAGTTCTTAATTTTTCTTGATTTTTGATTAAAAGGGTTTTTGATCTAATTAAAGGTAATAGGACTAGCAAGGGTTAGATATTGATTGTGAAAACAAGATTTGAAGTAACAAAAATCAAGTTGGAGCATTGTTTTGGTCTTTGTGGTGTTCGGCCGACGATCAAACCCAAAAGGGTTTGATAGTGTTGATTGTCTTGTGTTTTGCATTGTGTTGTAAGTCTTCTATTTAACCTTTTTTCATTGATTTGATTTTTATATTATATGCATGTACTAGATTTTATGTCGAGAATCCATGGATGGTGTTGCATGTTAAGTTTTTGAGGTTCATGGTTAGTTTGAGATGATTAGTAGAGGTGTTAGGATAGTTTAAGAGTGTTGGCGATATTTTTGGTGCTTGAAATTGAAGTTTTGAAAGGGTTTAAAGCTACATGTTTAGATCAAAAAATTAGGCATCTATTTCGGCAAAGTCAAAATTCTTAAAACTGAAATTTGTCTTAAATTTATGATAGAGGACGTTTCAAGCTTCGTTTCGATATAAGGCACGACCCGTAACTTAATAACGAAGTTGTTAGGGTCAAAAGAAGTCTAGAAAATGTTCGCCAAAATTCTGCATTTGTTTAAAAATATCGGTTGCTGTCAAATCTTAAAAAGGGCATTTTCGTCATTTTTTGGTACATTAAAGTTGTTCTGAAGGTCGTTTTACTTTCCGCGAGGATAACTAAGTCTAAAAATGCGTAATGACGGGTCGAAAAGCTTAGAATAAAATCTGCGTTTTTCTTTTTTTTGTTTGCATCAGATCTGATATAGGGGCGTTTTCGTCCTTTTATGTTGAGTTTTGAGTCTCGGGTAAAACTAAAAAGTTGTTTAAAATGCCGTTTTATCTTTTCGAGAGGATAACTAAGGCTGAAAACATGTGTTAACGGGTTGAAAAGCTTAGGATTAGATACTACATTTTAGTTAGAAAAATAAAGTTTCTACCGAAACTTGCAGGGGTATTTTGGTCATTTTTTGTTGGGTTCGGGTCTCGGCTAAAACTAAAAAGTTGTCCGAAACGCCGTTTTACATCAAAATGCTTTAGAGTCCGAGTCTTGAAAATGTGATTTAGCGGGTCGTTTTGGACGGGTTAGATTTAAGGAAGGATTTATAATAAAAAGTGAAACTTGACGAAATTCTTTTAATGGTCAATTAGCGTTATGGAGAATAATTAGGCGTAAAATATATTAACTAAAGCTGAAATTACAACTAATAAGTTAGTCATTCACTTTCGTTCGCATCTAGATGTTTTAGTCTTTATAATGGGTCAAAATGGGTAATTTTTATTAAAATTACATATTAGCCGGAATGGGTTAAAATGAAGTTAAACTTAAGGTGGATTATTTTAGTGGGTATAAATAAGTAAGTTTGGAGCACTCATGGATTCTACGATATATGATTTCATATATGTCGGAATATATATATTTTACATACTTATGCATTTTATGCATTTTTCTTATAAATAAACTCTTATACGCGCACCATCATTATAGATCGCGGGTGAGACGTTGTCATCATTCTCTCCTTGTTGAATTTTTGTTCGATACTTCATTGCTTCTCGGTGAGTTCATAGCCCCGCCTTTTCTCTTTTAATGGTTTTCATAAACCGTTTTCGGGGTGAGAATACATGCTCGTTTTACTAAGCAAATTTATAGATTTCTACTACTTAAACGTTACATGACTATATTTACTAAAGCTTTTACTTGCTTACTATATGACTTTTGATACATGGTTGTTTACTTATGAATTTACTAAAGCTTGATTTGCTTACTACATGATTTGAAATCACTGAATTCTTATATATGAAAACTGAGAGTTTTGAACACATTACTTGTTTTACATTGGACACAAGTTCTTTCAAACTGTATGTTATCCAGATTGTTGCATGAATATTATTGCCTAAGTTACCGCAATGCCAATTAAGTCCCTTTTATCATGAACCGTTAATTACTAGTTGAGTAAGCGTGAATGTTGTGGGTAGATCTTTCGGGACTGACAATCCCCTCTTGAATATCTGGTCACAAGTTGGCAATGGCACATTTAACAGGTTGAATTCTTTTAGAATGTTTGGCATACATTCTATATACTTCAAATGGCGTTACCTTAAGGTTTCGGGGTCATGAGCTTAGTGCAATAATACATGTTTTGGACTACTGAATTTGTTCTTAGTCTCCTATTACCTAATTTTTGCGGTCCACTACTGAACATTCCTTGAGTTATTGAATCACTATTTGGATTTCAGAAACAATACTTTGAAATTGTTGTAACGCTACTTTTCTTACTGAAATATTACTTGATTTATTTCAATACTGCTTTTACTTAAACCTATGAATTGACCAATATTATTGTTGACGTTTTACATGTATTTTATCAAGTTTTTATATTGCTAGTTGAGCATTAGGAGCATTGAGTCGCGCGGATATACAATATATTTTTAAAGGCTTTATAATTTGAGTACCATTCGACAAACATTTTGAAAATGTTTTCTATTATATTTCAAATGAAACCTTTTGTAACTCTGATAACATCAAATATTTAATAATTTCTAGTGGCAAAATATCTCCTATATTACCTGCAAATATTTCATTAATACTCGAAAACGAGATATTTTCATCATTTTGTAGTTTTCAGGTGAAGTGCAGGAAAATGACAAGAAACATGAGAAAAAGGGCTTAAAGTGTAATTATCTGAAGAATGTTACGGCGTAACACCAAAATGGTTACACCGTAACATATATTAAGCAAGTACGAAGATCAAGGATAACTTTACGGCGTAACACCATATCTAATTACGTCGTAAACATATATTTGGAAGGAAATCTTACTCAAGATAGGGTTACGGCGTAACACCCCTTATGGTTACGCCGTAACCATGAAGATCCACAAATATGGAATGAAGATCACGTACGTATGGATATTATTTGAAGGTTGCGGCGTAACACAATATTTGGTTACGCCGTAACAATTGCTTATTTATGGAATGTCATGTAAGAAGGTTACAGCGTAACACACTTATCTGCTACGCCGTAACAGGTTCAATACTTATAAATTGAGGCATCATTCAAGCTATTCCGACATCACTTCCTCTACAACCAATTGGAGAGGCGACAAAGGCTTCCAACCTTTGAAGAATTCCACCTGGAGTCTAAGGGAGATCAAACTTTATTTATTTTTTGTATTTAATTGTTCAAATATGTATACTGTAAGAATTATGAGCTTTCAATATATGATTACTTCTATTTCTTGCTGTGTTTTCGTTACCATGAGCGGCTAAGCACTTAAAGTGCTGGCCTAGTTATGTAGTTACTATTGTTATGATGTTTGTTTCCTGTTAGATTATTGTTTCGTTAGATATTCCTTGACTATCGTGTAACCCTGGGTTTTGGTAGTACGGGTGGTCTGGACCTTTCTTGCCCCATTATTAGATTATCATGTCAATATGGGATCCATCGGGTACTAGGGAGGATCTATGACTCCATCCCTAGTGTAGGAACTGACTGGTCTCTGCACTTATCACTCGATATACTTAAAAAGCACATGAACTCTTTTAGAGGGGGTTAATAATCTGTATAGGTTATTAGATAAGTTTTGGGAATGGTTTGGATTAATCACTGCAACCTGGATATCCTACCTCCTATTCGATTTGGACTGAGTCAGAATCGCGGGAAGTATATGATAGACTAAATATACCTATTCAAGTCTATCGACCTTAGAAACCACTAATGAAACCACAATTTAACATTGCATAGGAAAACGTTTTCATAACAGTAGTAATGAAGTAACTAGGTTAGCACGTTTTCTCTCCTGATATCTCATACTCTTTTAATTTTTAGTAATTAATTTTATTGTTATTTATTTCAAATCAATCAAAAAAATCCTTTTTAATACGTGACATTTCAAATTAAAACTAATTACAACTTAGCTCTTGGGACGACCTCAGATTTACCATTCTATACTACCCATGATCGGGTTATCTGCCCGTTAGTGCATTGTCAGGTAGATCGAGTTTTATAAGTTTAAAACTTGATAAATTAATATTTTAAAATAAAATCTGCATCAAACTCTGATATTTTATAAAAATTATCGAATGGTTGACTTTTCAAAACGTCTCACTTAGAGTCATTTTCTGTAACTTGTACTTTATACTATTAAGTAGCACCCTAAGTGGTATTCCGTTGCATTTTGATTTTGGGGATGTTACACTACCTTGTTCCAACTTCATACTCTATAATTTTCTCCCGCAAGATCTTGCAACTACATGGTTATAGCAAATGTTCTAGGGTTTGAATGACCTTTAATCTTTTCCCGAGCCACTACATGCTTCGGTATATGAGGTAATTATCCGAAGAACTTGTGTCTTTTGACACATGTAGAGTACGATATAGGGTTTTGTCATTCTTTAATATTTTCTCGCGATAAATATTGTAATTCTTTAGGTTTGAAAACACATTGAATCGTCAATTTGATCAAAAGTGTATTGTCACTATTTTACCCTTTATCATTACTTGGTGAGATTTAAGCCTAATATTCTGTTTCCATCATATTATTCAAAAATCCACCAAAATATTGAGTGTGTCGGTAGTATTGTAGACTTTCAAACTTGGCCTGTACATCATTTCGAGACCTAATTGATTAGCAGGAATAAATAGTTTGGCAACACTTAGGAAATCACCCAAATAGCTTATATGTGTGTGTTT
Source organism: Tanacetum coccineum (assembly GCA_026074375.1). Lineage (NCBI taxonomy): Eukaryota > Viridiplantae > Streptophyta > Magnoliopsida > Asterales > Asteraceae > Tanacetum > Tanacetum coccineum. The sequence continues at coordinate 30,147 of BQNB010015319.1, read as the reverse complement.
ATCGACTTGTTACACTGATTTGTCGATCTTCCGTGATAAACCCTTTTGTTGCATTCATTATTAGTGCAAGATACCCCTAGATCACTCTTGTTAAACCAATCTATGTTTTCACCTAATGTTATACGTATCGTTACACCATTTCGCCTTAACCTACCTTGTAGTCTATAGTTATCTTTGTGTTGAAATTTCTGGCTACTTAAGTCCATGGTTCGAGGGAATGGGAACGAAAATTTTATGCATTCATGGAAAGACCAATCAGTTATGATCTACAAAGACCCCCCCTATATCATCACTTTCGACATTGTTCATCTCAAGTTGAGGGGTGTGCGTATAATTTCAAATGCTGCAGGGGCAATAATTAAAAGATATAAACCGCTGTAGCATTTTCATGTTTAAAAAGAAAGAAAAGAGGGTGCAACTAAAAACCACCCATGTGCTAAAAGATATAAAGATGGTGCAAATTAAGTAATTATGAAGAATGGAGCTAGTAGCCCATTATTGCACCAAGATATCTAAATAATTATGAAGAATGGAGCTAGTAGCCCATTATTACACCAAGTCATCCTAATACTTATGACGAATGGAGCTAGTAGCCCATTATTGAAGATCAGATTTTTGGACTTAGACTCTTGGACCTATGGATGGACAGTAGCTAGTTATGACAACCTTAGACTACTTTAGACTATTTGTTTTGTGTTTTTATATTAACAACCATTAAATGTGTATCCCATGTCTATCCTAACCCCTTTATCACCCTTTAAAACCATATTACCCTTGTTGCCTTCAAGAATTATTTAGACCCTAATTCTAACTGGTGCAGATTTGTGTACTTTCCAAGCTTATGATAGAATACATGCTATGACTGTGCAATTGAGCGATCACCCCGAAAATGAAACACTTAGACTAGTGGAGAGTTGAGTGACTTTTTATCCCCTTTTCGTGAGGTGTTCGGCTTTGATGTTTTCTAGCATAAGAGTTTTATAAATTCATTTCTTGAAGTTATTCTCGAGAAATCTTTTTATGAAATGTTCTAACAGGTTCTACTTGAGGGCAAGCAGAAGTCAAGTGGGGGGATATTTGATAACATTAAATATTTAATACTTTTTAGTGGCAAAATACCCCCTATATTACCTGCAAATGTTTCACTAATACTTAAAAACGAGATATTTTCTATCATTTTGTAGTTTTCAGGTGAAATGCAAGAAAATGACGAGAAACATGGGAAAAAGGGCTTAAAGTGTAATTATCTGAAGAATGTTACGGTGTAACACCAAAATGGTTACACCGTAACATATATTAAGCAAGTACGAAGATCAAGGACAACTTCACGGCGTAACACCATATCTAGTTACGCCGTAAACATATATTTGGAAGGAAATCTTACTCAAGATAGGGTTACGACGTAACACCCCTTATGGTTACTTTGTAACCATGAAGATCCATAAAATGGAATAAAGATCACGTATGTATGGAAATTATTTAAAGGTTACGGCGTAACACAATATCTGGTTACGCTATAACAATTGCTTATTTATGGAATGCCGTGTAAGAAGGTTACGGCGTAACACACTTATCAGTTACGCCGTAACAGGCTTGATACTTATAAATAGAGGCCTCATTCAAGCTATTCCGACATCACTTCCTCCACAGCCAATTGGAGAGGCGACAAAGGCTTCCAACCTTCAAAGAATTCCACCTGGAGTCCAAGGGAGATCACACTTTATTTACTTTTTGTATTTAATCGTTCAAATACAAATACTGTAAGAATTATGATCTTTCAATACATGATTACTTCTATTTCTTGTTGTGTTTCTGTTACCATGAGCGGCTAAGCACTTAAAGTGCTGGCCTAGTTATTTAGTTACTATTGTTATGATGTTTGTTTCCTGTTAGAATATGGTTTAACGTTAGATATTCCTTGACTATCGTGTAACCCTGGGTTTTGGTAGTACGGGTGGTCTGGACCTTGCTTGCCCTATTATTAGATTAACATGTCAATATGGGATCTATCGGGTACTAGGAAGGATCTATGACTCCATCCCTAGTGTAGGAACTGACCGGTCTCCGCACTTATCACTCAATATACTTAAAAAGAACAGGAAATCTTTCAAAGGGGGTTAATAATCTGTATAGGTTATTAGATAAGTTTTGGGAATAGTTGAGATTAATCATTGCAACCTGGATATCCTACATCCTATACGATTTGGACTGAGTCGGAATCGCGGGAAGTATAGGATAGACTAAATATACCTATTCAAGTCTATCGACCTTAGAAACCACTAATGAAACCATAGTTTAACATTGCACAGGAAAACGTTTTCATAATAGTAGTAATGAAGTAACTAAGTTATCACATTTTCTCTCTTGATATCTCCTACTCTTTTAATTTTCAGTAATTAATTTTATTGTTTATTTCAAATCAATCCAAAAATCCTTTTTAATACGTGACATTTCAAATTAAAACTAATTACAACTTAGCTCTTGGGACGACCTCGGATTTATCAGTCTATACTACCCACAATCGGGTTCTTTGCCTATTAGTGCGTTGTCAGGTAGATCGAGTTTTATAAATTTAAAACTTGATAAATTAATATTTTAAAATAAAATACGCATCAAACTCTGATATTTTATAAAAATTATCGAATGGTTGACTTTTCAAAACATCTCACTTAGAGTCATTTTCTGTAACTTTTACTTTATGCTATGAAGTAGCACCCTAAGTGGAATTCCGATGCGTTGTGATTTTGGGGGTGTTACACTACCTTGTTGCAAATTCATACTCTATAATTTTCTCTTGCAAGTTCATGCAACTACATGGTTATAGCAAATGGTCTAGGGTTTGAATGACCTTTAATCTTTTCCCGAGCCACTACATGCTTTGGTATATGAGGTAATTATCCAAAGAACTTATGTCTTTTGACACATGTAGAGTACAATATAAGGTTTGAGCATTCTTTAATATTTTCTCACGATAAATATTATAATTCTTTAGGTTTGAAAATACATTGAATCGTCAATTTGATTAAAAGTGTATTGTCACTATTTTTTACACATGTTGGTATAGGAAATTTAGTGATTCACTATAATAAATAACTTAATTGAGTAAAGTTTTTTATTAAAACCTATGATACAAAGATGTATGTGTAACAACTCGTAATTTCAGGTCATTTTACGTCAATAAACTCTTAATTATTTATTTTGAGCTTTTACGCATTTACTTTTAATTTCAACCGTTAAGTTAAATCGCGTAAACCAAAAGTCAACAATTAACGTAAACCAACATCAAACAAATAAAAGTTTACGTCAAACGAGTGTTATATTATTTTTACAAAAATAATTTATAACTTTTCATATTTTTTTTATACGTAACGTAAAACGTTTACGTTTCGTATTTTGGAACTTTTTTGCATGCATGTAAACCGTTCTACCTATCTACACTTAACCAAATACCCACAATTATACCCAATACCCAAAAATTATACAATTTTACACCAAAACCATGCAATGGCCAGTTACAAGTATTCAAAAACAAAACCAATATCACTTTTGCTTAAGATAAATACCATGTGTCAAATATACTAACTTTCTTACAAGTTTTACTAACCTTTCTTACACACTATGACAAAACCACTCCCCCTCCATACTATTTCCTTTCAAACGCACCCCCTTCCTAGAATTCATAGGAAATGAGTATTTATGTCTCCTAGATATTTTGCATATATATAGAGCTAGCATAAGACTTCATCACTTCACATTTCACAACTAGAAAATCAAAACTCTCCCTTTTCCTCCTCTCAAGCCCACGACTTAAATAAGGATCCAAATAAAATTCATGGTTTCCAATTTTACAATATTACAAGTATACAAGAATAATCAAGGGTATCATCTAAGGTGTTCCAAGTTGGTTTACAAGTTAGGGTTTCTATTCTAAGCAAATGTTTTTCAAGAACAAGTTAGGGTTTTCATAATCAAGACTTAGGGTTTTCATAAGGATTTTGGGTTTAGAATAAAGATCTAGGGTTTCTTTTTGATCACATACCTTGTAAGCATACTACATTCACTCTTTTGATTTTCATACATATTGATTATGTTTATTCATGTTTCTATACTTACATTATGTATTCTTACATATAAACATCTTGGTTATAAAGTTATATCACCAACTAGTATCTTTTATAAACATTTGCAAAGAAATCAAGAACACTGCATACTTATGATTATTAAACATGTTAACAAGTTTATTATCCATAAACTAGCTTATTTAGTTTACAAGTTATTTCATTATATTATGAAGTGTTGGATGGGATTAGGTTAGTTTGGATGTGTTGACTGTGATTGTGGATGAAGTGGTTAGGTTAGAAGGATTTTGTTGTGTAAAAATGAGGTTAAAATTAGGTTTTGAAAGTATATAAAACACCCTTAGGGACAGCAGCTTATAAGCAGTTGGTTGCGGGCTTTTCGACAAGTTAAAACCTTAAAAATTGTTAGTTCATCTCAATACGATTTCGTGCATATATAGAACACTAAAAACGGACTTAAAACGAATAAGTTATGGCCAAAACTAGATTTGAAACAATACCGGCAAAACAATTTTTCGGCATCAATCTGGAAGTTTTATAATTCGTGTTTTTGAGGGCTTTCGGGTCCGAATCGGCTTTTATATAAAACTAAAAAGTTGCTTAGAATGATTTTTCGCTATTAAAGTATGAGTTTTGAGGTCTAAAAATGTATAACGAAAGAGTAAAACTTAACCAAACTTGGATTATTTTTCATAAAGAGTCACAAGAATTTATGCACTATTTTAACATGTTACAAAAGCTGATGTGAATAGTAAAACGATCTTTCGGACGTTTTCGGGTCTGTTTAGACTATAAAAACCTTAAGAAATAATATAGTATCACTTATATAATATATATACGCGGTTTAAAACCTTATAAATCTTATTTTATGAAATAACTAAACTATATATATATATCGTCGTTGCAAAAATAATAAAAGCGGTAAACTTAACATAAACACTATTTTGATTTGTTTAAGTTAAACACAAACTATTAGGTGGTGATATAAATATATAAAATACATTGTTGTATTTATTTTAAACATATTATTCTTACACGACCTATAATTAATTAGGTTGCATTCCGGATCATTTGCGATGATTACCTTGTTGATTTTTGCGATAATCAATACTTTCACTAAAGTTGAGTTTATAGCCCACTTTACTTATTAACAACACTTTACAAATCTCGGGGTGAGATACATGCCATGTTTTATATTTGGACGCAAGTACTCTTTTAAACATATTACGAGCTGCCTAAGTAGCGATAACCCATTATGCCCACTATCATGAACTGTTAGTTACTTGGTGTAAGCACATGTGTTATAAATATATCTATTTAGGATTGACATCCCCATCCGGGTAAGTCGTACTTACTTGTCAAACGGACGTATATCATATCGGAATTTGGATGTTGTGGGTTGAACATCTACACGGGTACATTAGTGCATAAATATGCATACATACATAGTTGTAGCTTCAGTGTCATGAGCTTAGGGAATCGTAATTACATTTTGTAAATTTGTATGTGTTACATTATTTCACGCATTGAACTCTTGCGGTCCTATATTTATACTTACATAAACATATGAATTCACCAACTTTATGTTGACGTTTTAAAGTATGTTTTTCTCAGGTCAATAGATGCATGCTATATGGATAGCATTTTGGGAAGCACCATTTTCATGTCACATTTTGGAGTCTCACATAACGAAAGATTTGCTGCATTACTTTTGAACTTTTGGGTTATGTATTAAAATCTTTACGTTTTCATATTGGTGAAGTATTAAAGCATGGTGCTTTTGTAACAAACAATGATTTGAATCAAATGTATCTTTCAAAATGACTCATTTAGAGTTCGTTCTCTCATATCTTGTGCAATATATTCATGAAGTAACGCTCCCGGACATATTTCCGCTGCGACCCATTTTGAGGGTGTTATAGATTGGCATCTAGAGCCAAGGTTATAGGGAACTAGGTTGCATGTCTTACCTAGACTATAACCGTTTTCACAAACATTGAATCACATAAAACTTTTCATAAGCATACATACTATTTGCTTACACTATGTGCTTACATGATTCATATACGTGCTTACCTTATCTTGCGTATATTTTTACACTTGTCTTATATAATATACTTATATAAACCTTTTGATTGTCACAACAATCATGTCGTCATCATCGTCTTCATCCCACGCCACTGTTACGTACACCTTTGTATCCAGTGACGATGATTTACCATCTTAAGGTATCCCTTTAATGGAGGCATATGAGCCTGAGGCACCACTCTCACCAGTCCATGCTCCTGAGTATTCAGAGTACCTTGCACCATCGGACGATGACATTGCACCAGCTGAGGATCAACCACTACCCGCATCACCCATTGCTCTTTCACCTGGTTACATTACTGACTCTGAGCCCATCGAGGATGGCCTAGAGGAGGATCCCGAGATAGACCCCGTTGATTATGTTGCTGATGAGGAGGAGTAAGATGAGCATCTAGCTCCGGCCGACTCTATACTATCTGTACCTGACTCTGTCCCCTCGGCTGAGGAGACAGAACCATTTGAGACAGATGAGGCTGTTGCTACCCCACCACCACTTGTTTCTCCACACACTGTTGTTTCTTTATCTCAGATCGGTCTCCGTAGGGCACAGAAGATGGTCCGACCCTAGCCACCTTTACCAGCATCCATTGAGGCATGCATTGTCAAGTATGCTGTTGCACCCATACCTCCATCACCACCACCATCTCCATTATCACCTCTATTATCTCCATTACCCAGGATTCCATCCCTTTCATTGATGCTACCATTACCTACCCGTAGGGATATCATTCTCGAAGCCGACATACCGCTCCAGAAGAGGGCTAGATATACTGCTTTATCTCAGAAGTTCGAGATTGGAGAGAGTTCAGCAGTCGCTGCTGCTAGACAGCCCGTGCCTACTTTGGCCCAAGGTACTGAGTTGAATTTTATGACCGCCTTAGAGGAGGTCAAAGAGAGTGTGGCTGATATGGCCACCAGGCATAGGCAGGATAGTGAGGAGATCTATACGCGTCACCAGGACGCGCAAGACGATAGAGCCTTACTATGGACTCGTAGTTCTACACTTGCGAGAGAGAGGCAATATTATCGCCATATAGCTATAGTTGCAGATCGGGAGGCCATATATGCACGACATGCATAGACGCACTTCATGGATCGTATTCGTGAGTTATAGACTAAGATAAGAGTGTTATAGGCTGAGACCAGAGCATTACAACAGAAGAGGCGAGATGACCATGACATGTGGACTAGAGCCATTGGACGTATTCAGACGCTAGAGATTGCTAGAGATCCCGAGCATCTCGATGGACCAGGAGACGCTAGCAGTAGTTGCTAGGATTATATCATGTATTAGCTATGTTGTATAACCTACTAAGTTTTATGGGTAACTCCTAGCTAGTAGGACCGTTAAGATCTTGTATTTCTCATCTTGTAACCGAATCTATTATGTATGTTATACGATGTTTTTATATATGATGTCGGTTTATTTATGTCATCGTTGATCTCATTTTCATATATCCACTGCGTGTTGTGATCTCATTTTATATGTTGTACTTATTACATGTCGTGATTATGATTGTACGATATCTTACGGGTATTATATTTTTGTGATTTAGAAAATGGGTCCAAAGAAAATTCCTATGAGTGATGCTGCTATTAAGGCATTGCTAGCCCAAGACGTGGCTGATGTGTTGGATGATTATGAAGCAAACAGAGGCAGTGTGAATGGACATGATTGCTACGATTCAGGAAGTGGCGGAAGAAGACCTGTGCCTACTGCTAGTGTGTGTACATACAAGGATTTCTTAAACTGTCAACCCCTTAACTTTAAGGGTACTGAAGGAGTTGTAGGGTTGAGTCAATAGTTTGAGAAGATGGAATCCATGTTCCATATCAGCAGTTGTACTGTTGAAAACCAAGTGAAGTATGCCACTTGCACTTTACTTAGAAATGCACTAACATGGTGGAATTCCTACGTTAAGACTGTTGGTCATGATGCCGCCTATGGGATGCCATGGAAAACATTAATGAAAATGATGACTGACAAGTATTATCCAAGGAGTGAAATCAAGAAGTTGGAGATTGAAATATGGAACCTAAAGGTTAAGGGTACGTATGTTGTGAGCTACACATAATGTTTTTAGGAGTTGGCTTTGATGTGTGGAAGAATGTTTCCTGGGGAATCTGATAAGGTTGAGAAGTATGTTAGTGGACTTCATGACATCCTGGGTAACGTGATGTCTGCCATACAAAAACCAATGCAAGAGGCTATTGAGCTAGCAAATGATCTGATGGACCAAAAGGTCTGTACTTTTGCTGAAAGGCATGCTAAAAACAAAAGGAAACTTGGCAATAACCCCAGACATAACCAAGTTCAGCAACAGCCTTTCAAAAGGCAAAATGTGGCCAAGGCCTATACTGTTGGGCTTGGTGAGAAGAAAGAATATGTTGGAACTCTACCACTGTGCACCAAGTGCAATTACCATCACAATAGGGCGTGTGCTCCCAAGTACAACAACTACAAAAGAGTTGGCCATCTGGCTCGTGATTGTAGAAGTCCAGATGCTGTTAACAACCAGAGAGCCCCCTGGGGCGATACAGAAGGTTGTTACATGTTTTTAATGTGGAATCCAAGGGCATTACAAGAAAGATTGCCCAAAACAGAAGAATAAAAACCGTGGAAATTAGGCTGGGAACGGTGAAGCTCGTGAAAAGGCTTATGTTTTCGGAGGCGGTGAACCCAACACTGACTCGAACGTTGTTACGGGTATGTTCCTACTCAATAACCGTTATGCTTATATCTTATTTGATACCGGTGCCGATAGAAGTTTTGTATCGATTGCATTTAGTTCATTAATTGATATCATCCCAACTACATTAAACAATTATTATGACGTGGAACTAGCCGATGGAAAAATAATAGGAGTTAATACCATAATATGGGGTTGTACTATTCAACATCGACCTCATGCCCTTAAAACTAGGTAGTTTTGACGTCATAATCGATATGGATTGGCTATTAAAGTATCATGCTGTGATCGTCTGTGACGAAAAGTTTGTTCGTGTTCCCTTCGGCAACGAGACATTAATTATTCGTGGTGACGGAAGCAACCATCGAAGCGAGTCGCGATTAAATATTATTTCATGCACCAAGACTTAAAAGTATCTGCTGATAGGATGTCATGTCTTTTTTGCACAAATTACCGAGAAGAAGGCTGAAGACAAGTCAGAGGAGAAGCGACTTGAGGATGTACCAGTTGTTTGAGATTTCCCCGAAGTATTTCCCGAGGACTTGCCTGGTGTTCCACCGACCCGACAAGTGGAATTTCAAATTGATTTGGTACCTGGTGCTGCACCCTAGCACGGGCCCCTTATCGATTAGCCCCATCCGAGATGAAAGAATTGTCGGACCAACTACAAGAGCTTTCCGACAAAGGCTTTATAAAACCAAGTTCCTCACGTTGGGGAGCTTCAGTTTTGTTTGTCAAAAAGAAGGAGGGATCGTTCTGGATGTGTATCGACTACAGAGAGTTGAACAAGCTGACAGTGAAGAACCGTTATCCGCTTCTAAGAATCGATGATTTATTTGACCAACTGCAAGGGTTAAGTGTCTACTCAAAAATTGATCTGAGATCGGGTTATCACTAGCTTAGAGTTCGTGACGAAGACATCCTGAAGACCGCATTCAGAACTCGTTACGATCACTAAGAGTTTCAAGTCATGCCATTTGGTTTGACTAACGCACAGGCAGTATTTTTGGATCTCATAAATCGGGTGTGCAAACCATATTTGGACAAGTTTGTGATTGTCTTTATCAATGATTTTTTGATCTACTCAAAGAACCAACAAGAGCACGAGGAGCATCTTAAGTCAATCTTAGAGTTGCTTGAGAAGGAGGAGTTGTATGAAAAATTCTCTAAATGTGAATTTTAGATCCCTAAAGTATAATTTCTTGGTCACGTGATTTATAGTCAAGACCTTCACGTGGATCCCGCCAAGATCGAATCCATCAAAGATTGGGCATCTCCTAAGACTCCAATGAATATTCGCTAATTTTTAGGTCTTGCCGGTTACTACCAAAGATTTATTGAAGGATTTTCAAAGATCGCCAAGTCAATGACCAAACTAACTCATAAGGGTGTCAAGTTTGATTGGGGTGACAAAGAAGAAGCAACTTTTCAATTATTGAAGCAGAAATCTGGTAGTTTTATTATTAAACGCAAACCTATTTTGGCTTTACCTGAAGGAGCCAAAAAATTTATAGTTATTACGATGCGTCGCATAAAGGTTTGGCTGATGTGTTAATGCAAAGAGAGAAGGTTATAGCTTACGCTTCACGTCAACTAAAGATTCAAAAAAGGGAATTATAAAACTCATGACTTAGAGTTAGGAGCTGTAGTGTTCGCTCTAAAGATTTGGAGACACTACTTGTATGGCACCAAGTGTACCGTGTTCACTGATCATAAAAGCTTACAACATATCCTTGATCAGAAGGAGTTAAACATGAGGCAACGTCATTGGTTGGAGTTGCTTAGTGATTACGATTGCGAAATTCGTTATCACCTAGGAAAGACTAATGTAGTAGCAGATGCTTTGAGCCGAAAAGAACGGATTAAGCCATTACGAGTTTGAGCCTTAGTTATGACTATTGGTTTGAAGTGAAACGTAACCACTTAACGAAACCAATAAAAATAAAATGTGCAATGTTAATAATTATCCTATAAATAATCATATAACACTTTCTTGATGTAAACATTTAATTATTTAATGCCCATTTACATTGAATGATCATTTTTAGTTTACGCGATTTCACTTAACGGTTACGATTTAAAGCAAACGCGTAAAACCCTAAAAATAAATAGTAGATTACATAATGTCGTACAATGACCTAAAACACGAGGTGTTATAGGTGGCCTAACATGAAAGAAGATATTGCCACCTACGTCATCAAGTGTTTGACATGTTTGAAGGTCAAAGCTGAGCACCAAAAACCATCTGGTTTGTTGGTATAACCTGTGATACCTTAGTGGAAATGGGAGAAAATCACTATGGATTTTATCACGAAGCTACCTAAGACATCAAGTGGTTATAATACCATTTGGGTGATTATTGATCGTCTTACCAGGTCTGCTCACTTTTTACCAATAAAGGAGAATGATTCGATGGAGAGACTATACTTGAAACAAGTGGTCTCAAGGCATTTGCTGGTCTCCATCATTTTTGACCATGATGGCAGATTTACATCACATTTCTAGCAGTTGCTCCAGAAAGCTTTGGGTACTCGTTTGGACATAAGTACGGCTTACCATCCATAGATCGATGGTCAAAGCGAGAGAACTATTCAAACTCTCGAAGATATGTTACGCGCCTGCGTAATAGATTTTGGAAATGGTTGGGATAGACACTTGCCACTAGTTGAGTTCTCATATAACAACAGTTATCATACCAACATAAAAGCCCCACCATTTGAGGCACTCTATGGTCGAAAGTGTTGATCACCTATTTGCTGGGCCGAGGTCGAAGATGTTCAACTCACTAGCCTAGAAATTGTTCACGAGACTACCAAGAAGATCATTTAGATAAAAAGCAGAATTCAAACCGTACGTGATTGTCAAAAGAGTTACGCTGATGTGAGGCGTAAGCCCTTAGAATTTCAAGTCGGTGACAAAGTCATGTTAAAAGTTTCACCTTGGAAAAGGGTTATCTGTTTTGGCAAACGGGGGAAGTTGAACCCGATGTATATCAGACCTTTCTAGGTGTTAGCGAAAGTAGGAACCATTGCTTACAAACTCAAACTTCCGCAATAATTAAGCAGGGTTCATAGCACATTCCACGTGTCTAATTTGTAGAAGTGTTTGTCTGACAAATCGCTCGTAATTCTGTTGGACGAGATCCATATTAATGACAAGTTACATTTCATAGAAGAACCCGTGGAAATCATGGACCGAAAGGTCAAGCGGTTGAAGCAAATCTGCATTCCCATAATCAAGGTTCGATGGAACTCTAGGAGAGGCCCAGAGTTTACGTGGGAACGCGAGGATATATTTCAGAAGAAGTATCCGCACCAGTTCGTAAACCCCTCACCTTCGTCAAATACCACATCTTGAGCTTTAGGGACAAAGCTCTTTTAATGAAGGAAGACTGTAACAACTCGCAATTTCAGGTCATTTTACGTCAATAAAATCTCAGTTATATATTTTGAGCCTTTACGCATTTGCTTTTAATTTAAACTGTTAAGTTAAATCGCATAAACCAAAAGTCAACATTTAACGCAAATCGACATCAAACAAATAAAAGTTTACGTCAAACGAGTGTTATATTATTTTTATGAAAATAATTTATAACTTTTCATATTTTATTTTTATACGTTACGTAAAACGTTTACGTTTCGTATTTTGGAACCTTTTTGCATGCATGTAAACCGTTCTAACTATCTACACTCAACCAAATACCCACAATTATACCCAATACCCAAAAATTATACAATTTTACACCAAAACAATGCAATGGCTAATTACAAGTAATCAAACATAAAACCAATATCACTTTTTCTTGATATAAATATCATGTGCCAAATATACTAACTTTCTTACAAGTTTTACTAACCTTTCTTACACACTATGACAAAACCACTCCCCCTCTATACTATTTCCTTCCAAATGCAACCCCCCTCCTAGAATTCATAGGAAATGAGTACTTTATATCTCCTAAATATTTTGTATATATATAGAGCTAGCACAAGACTTCATCACTTCACATTTCACACCTAGAAAAATCAAAACTCTCCCTTTTCCTCCTCTTAATCCCACGACTCAATTAAGCATCCAAATAAAATTCATAGTTTCCATTTTTACATATTATAAGTATACAAGGATAATCAAGGGTATAATCTAAGGTGTTCCAAGTTGGTTTGCAAGTTAGGGTTTCTATTCTAAGCAAGGGTTTTTCAAGAACAAGTTAGGGTTTTCATAATCAAGACTTGGGGTTTTCATAAGGATTTTGGGTTTAGAATCAAGATATAGGGTTTCTTTTTTATCACATACTTTGTAAGCATACTACATTCACTCTTTTGATTTTCATACATATTTATGTTTATTCATGTTTCTATACTTACATTATGTATTCTTACATAAAAACATCTTGGTTATAAAGTTATATCACCAACTAGTATACTTTTATAAACATTTGCAAAAAAATCAAGAACACTACATACTTATGATTATTAAACATGTTAACAAGTTTATTATCCATAAACTAGCTTATTTATTTCATAAGTTAATTCATTATATTGTGAAGTGTTGGATGGGATTAGATTAGTTTGGATGTACTGATTGTGATTGTGGATGAAGTGGTTAGGTTAGAAGGATTTTGTTGTGTAAAAATGAGGTTAAAATTAGGTTTTGAAAGTATATAAAACACCCTTAAGGACATCAGCTTATAAGCAGTTGGTTGCGGACTTTTCAACAAGTTAAAAGCTGAAAAATATGTTAGTTCTTCTCAATACATTTCATGCATATAGAGAACTGATAACGCTCAAATTATACATATTTTTATATGCGTTATCTATGCTTTTATGTATATTTATTGGTTAAATATAAAAACTTTTGGTATAGAATAGAATATATTTTCATTGTAGGTTCATGTGATGTGTCGAGGAAGAAAACGGAAGAAAACACAAAGAATTGAAGTTTAAACGAAGAAATAACTGAAGATAAAGATCTCCCGACACCTGTTCACTATTTTGGCCATGACTCAGTCATACGAACTCCATTTTAGGGTTCACTTGAAGACATCCCGAGCTCAAAACGATAAAGTTCAAGTGTTTATATTCATTGGAAAGAAAGTTAGAAGAAAATAAAGGACCGAAGCTGAAAAAGACCAGAAGTATGCCGCACATTCCCTTTCTGCGACGCACTTCCTATCGAGTCCAAGAATTAAAGAATATTAAATGAAGACTGCATTAAACACCAAGTACGCCACACAATTTCTTTTGTGCGCCGCACATCCAAGCAGTATTTATGATTTTCCCACCGACTTAACCAAAGTACGCCGCACAAATTATTTTGTGCGCCGCACTTTGCACCTTCCTCAGCCTATAAATAAGGACGAAAATCACACCATTTAAAGTACCCCTTGACACCAACACATACAATCTCTAAAATCAAAGTGGAAAGGAGGAAGGAGTGGTGATGATCTTTATATAAAATACATTGTTGTATTTATTTTAAACATATTATTCTTACACGACCTATAATTAATTAGGTTGCATTCCGGATCATTTGCGATGATTACCTTGTTGATTTTTGCGATAATCAATACTTTCACTAAAGTTGAGTTTATAGCCCACTTTACTTATTAACAAAACTTTACAAATCTCGGGTTTGGAGTTCCATGCCATGTTTTTATTTGGAGCAGTACTCTTTTAAGATCATTTTACGAGCTGTAATACACACATTTAATTTGATGGAGTTTATAAGTAGCGATAAACCCATTAATGCCCACTATAATAACAGTTAGTTACTTGGTGTAAACACGTGTGTTATAAATAGATCTATTTGGGATTGACATCCCTGTCGAGTAAGTCATGCTTACTTGTCAAACGGACGTATATCATATCGGATTTCGGATGTTGCGGGTTGAACATCTACACGGGTACATTAGTGCATAAATATGCATACATACATAGTTGTAGCTTCAGTTTCATGAGCTTAGGGCAATCGTAATTACATTTTGCGATTTTGTATGTGTTTAAATTAATTACAACATTTTACTCTTGCGCGCTCATATTTTTATAATTACATAAACTATATGAATTCTCCATCTTTATGTGGACGTTTTAAAGTATGTATTTTCAGGTCATTAGATGCATGCTTAACTATGGCGCTGTATTATAAGATCTTTTGAAAATCGATCATATTTCCTCAAATATAAAGATTGGTCTCCATTTATGTAATTATATTAATTTTGCTAACCATTTATAAAAAATAATTTTATTTAATACAAATAATATATCACTTTGGAGATAAAATAGATATTATAATTTTATATATTGCATTTTGGAAGCACCATTTTCATGTCACATTTTTGAGTCTCACATAACGAAAGATTTGCTGCATTACTTTTGAACTTTTGGTTATGTATTTAAAATCTTATGTTTTCATATTGGTGAATAATTAAAGCATGGTGCTTTTGTAACAAACAATGATTTGAGTCAAATGTATCTTTCAATACGACTCATTTAGAGTTGTTCTCTCATATCTTGTGCAATATATTCATGAAGTAACGTTCCCAGACATATTTCCACTACGACCCATTTTGGAGGTGTTACAGATTGGCATCTAGAACCAAGGTTATAGGGAACTAGGTTGCATGTCTTACCTAGACTATAACCGTTTTCACAAACATTAAATCACATAAAACTTTTCATAAGCATACGTACTATTTGCTTACACTATGTGCTTACATGATTCATATACGTGCTTACCTTATCTTGCGTATTTTTTATCAATTGGATTAGATATATACTTATATAAACCTTTTGATTGTCACAACAATCATGTCGTCATCATCGTCTTTATCCCACGCCACTGTTACGTACACCTTTGTATCCAGTGACGATGATTTACCATCTTAGGGTATCCCTTTAATGGAGGCATATGAGCCAGAGGCACCACTCTCACCAGTTCATGCTCTTGAGTTATTCAGGTACTTGCACCATCGGCGTTGGGACATTTGCACCAGATGGGATCAGCCCACTACCCGCATTACCCATTGCTCTTTCACCTGGTTACATTGCTGACTCTAAGCCCATCGAGGATGGCCTAGAGGAGGATCCCGAGATGGATCCCGTTGATTATGTTGCTGATGAGGAGGAGTAAGATGAGCATCTTGCTCCGGCCGACTCTGCACTATCTGTACATGACTCTGTCCCCTCGGCTGAGGAGACATAGCCATTTGAGACAGATGAGGCTGTTGCTACCCCACCACTACTTGTTTCTCCACACACCGTTGTTTCTCTATCCCAGATCGATCTCCGTAGGGCACGGAAGACGGTCCGACCCTAGCCACCTTTACCAGCATCCATTAAGGCATGCTTTGTCGAGTATGTTGTTGCACCCATACCTCCATCACCACCACCATCTCTATTATCACCTCTATTATCGCCATTACCTAGGATTCCATCCCCGCCATTGATGCTACCATTACCTACCCGTTAGGGATAGTTTTTATCATTCCTGATGCGAAGAATTACGCTTTAGAAAAAGGGCTCATATACTTACTTTTATCTTAGCGGTTCAGAAATTGTGAGAGATTCAGCAGTCGCTGCTGCTAGACAGCCTGAGCTTACTTTGGCCCGAGGTACTAAGTTGAATTTTATGACCGCCTTAGAGGAGGTCAAGGAGAGTGTGGCTGATATGGACCAGGGCACTAGGCAGGATAGTGAGGAGTTTTTATACGCGTCTCCAGGTTACGCGGCAAGTACGATAGGCCTTATACGGGCTGTAGTTCTTCACTGCGTGGAGAGAGGCGTATCACAATATTTAACATTTTTATATTTAATGCCATATGGCTATAGTTGCAGTCGGGTTTATGATGAGGCCAGAGAAGAGGCCATAGGCCATGGCCAAGGGCCATTAGGACTGACGGAATGATGTAGGCCATGGACACGGTGAAGAGTCATTAATAGAAATGAAAAGAGGTAGAAGCAGGTTAGGCCATCAGACGGGACGATACGGAGGCTAAAGGAAAAGTAAAAGGCCTTACTGAGGGGCCATATATGCACGACATGCATAGATTCACTCCATGGATCGTATCCGTAAGTTGTAGACTGAGATAAGAGTGTTATAGGCTGAGACCAGAGCATTACAACAGAAGAGGCGAGATGACCATGACATGTGGACTAGAGCCATTGGACATATTCAGACGCTAGAGATTGCTAGAGATCCCGAGCATCTCGATGAACCAGGAGACGCCGGTAGTAGTTGCTAGGATTATATCATGTATTAGCTATGTTGTATAACCTACTAAGTTTTATGGGTAAATCCTAGCTAGTAGGATCGTTAAGATCTTGTATTTCTCATCTTGTAACAGAATCTATTATGTATGTTATACGATGTTTTTATATATGACATCGGTTTATTTATGTCATTGTTAATCTCATTTTCATATATCCACTGCGTGTCGTGATCTCATTTTATATGTTGTACTTATTACATGTCGTGATTATGATTGTACGATATCTCACGGGTATTATATTTTTGTGATTTAGAAAAAATGGCTCCAAAGATTAAATATTAACTATTCAACATTTACAAAATTCCTATGAGTGACTGTGTCTTTTGTTACTGCTATTAAGCCATCAACCATTGATAGCCAAGACGTGGCATGGATGCGTTGGCCTGATGATGAGCAAACAGAAGGTAGTGGGAAAGGACATGATAGCCACGATTTAGGAAGTGGGCGGAAGAAGACTGTGCCTACTGCACTGTGTGCGCACATACAAGGATTTCTTAAACTGTAACCCCTTACCTTTAAGGGTATGAAGGAGTTGTGGGGTTGATTTCCTCAATAGTTTGGAGAAGAGGGAATTCTATGTTCCATTATCAACAGCTGCACTAATTGAAAACCAAAGTTAAATAATGCAACTTTGCACTGTTACTTGGAAATGCACTACGTGGTTGGAATTCCCACGTTAAGATGGTGTCATGATTTGTGCTATGGGATGCCATGGAAAACATTAATGAAAATGATGACTGACAAGTATTGTCCAATTAGTGAAATCAAGAAAGTTGGAGATTGAAATATAGAACCTAAAGGTTAAGGGTACGGATGTTGTGAGCTACACACAATGTTTTCAAGAGTTGGCTTTGATGTGTGGAAGAATGTTTCCTGGGGAATCTGATGAGGTTGAGAAGTATGTTGGTGGACTTCCTGACATCCTGGGTAACGTGATGTCTGCCATACCAAAAACAATGCAAAAGGCTATTGAGCTAGCAAATGACTTGATGGACCAAAAGGTTCATACTTTTGTTGAAAGGCAGGCCGAAAACAAAAGTAAACTTAACAGTAACCCCAGAGATAACCAAGTTCAGCAACAGCCTTTCAAAAGGCAAAATGTGGCCAGGGCCTATACTGTTGGGCCTGGTGAGAAGAAAGAATATGTTAGAACTCAACCACTGTGCACCAAGTGCAATTACCATCACAATTGTAGAAGTCCAGCTGCTGCTAACAATCAGAGAGCCCCCTAGGCGATACAGAAGGTTGTTACATGTTTTGAATTTGGAATCCAAGGGCACTACAAGAAAGATTGCCCAAAACAGAAGAATATAAAAACCTGTGAAACTGGTTGGGAACGGTTTGAAGCTCATGGAAAGGCTTGGTTTTAGGAGGCGGTGAACCCAAAACTAACTCGGAAGTTGTTACGGGGTATGTTCCTATCAAAACCGTTATGCTTTTTATCTTATTTGATACCGGTTGCCGGATAGAAGTTTTGTGTCGATTGATTTTGTTCATATTGATTGCTCCCAACTACATTAAACAATTTTTAGGTGGGGAACTAGACGAGTGGTAAATTTTAGGTGTTAATCAATGAATACGGGTGAAAGGTGCGAGGGGTTTGGTTGTGGGGGGGGGGGTGGGGGGGTGGGGGCGTGGGGGGGTGGGTGGGTGTGGTGGTGGGAGTTGGGGGTATTAGGGGGGGGGGGGTAGGGGGTTGGGGGTGCGGTGGGGATGGGTGGGGGGGGGGGCGGTTGCGGGGGGGGGGGGGGGGGGGTGGGGGGGGTGGGGGTGGGGTGGGGGTTTGGGGTGGGGTGATGGCAGGGGGTGGGGCGTGGTTGGGGGCTGTTTGAGTTGGGGGGTGTGAATGTGGGGTGGGGATGGGGCTGATGGGAGTGGGGGTGGTCGAAAGGGGGATAGAGGGTGGGGGGGGGGGAGTGGGGGGGGGGGGGGGGGGGTGGAGGGGGGTGTGGGGGGGTGGGGTGGGTGGAGTGGTGTTGGTGGGTGGGGGGGTGTAGGTGGTAGGGGGGGGTTGGGGGGGTTAGGTGTGGTGGGGGTGAGGGGGGGTGGGGATGCGGGGGTGGGGTCGGAGGTTGGGGGGGGGGGGGGGGAGGGGGGGTGGGGAGTTGGAGGGGCATTTAGGGGGGGGGGGTGGGGGGGGGTTTTGAGGGGGGTGGGGGGGGTTGTTGTGTATGGGTGCTGGGTAGGGGGGGAGGGGCGTGTTGGTGGGGGGGAGGTGTGTGTGGGTGTGTTTGTTATAGTGTTTGTGGTGGGGGGTTCTTTTGGGGGGTGTATGGGTTTGGGGGGTTTTTTTGTTTTCGTGTTTTTTTTTTTGTTTTTCCTGTTTCTGTATTTTTTCTTTTGGTTTTTTTTATTATCTTTTTTTTTGTTGATATTTTTATTTTTGGTGATTTAGAATTCTTGCTACCGTCAAGGCTTTGTGGAGAGCAGGTTGTGAGGAAATTTTGTTTGTTAATTGTGGTTGGCCCGCATCTGTCCTACCACCATTGTCATTGCCACTTGATGGCATCATGCTCTTTCATGAATATCGAGATAATAATTCAAGATTATGTTTCAGCATGCCGTGCGAGTTGTGAACTACAGTCAGGGAATATAGACCGGATAACAGTCCCTAGAGTTGAGCTAACCAAATTGTACCACGTGGGTTTTTTGCTCAATCGATTTGACAAAATAATCAAACCGGTACATCAAGGATAACAATCAAACAGTGAGATGACATTAATTATCAATCAAGGAAACCAATTATCAAGCTTTCCGATTTCAAGCAAATGCTCAGTTTGGACCTTTGAATGATCTTTCGAACTACATGAAGGTAAACATCGGGCTAATATGCGGAGCTATGCAAAAATCAAATTCAGTAATATGAAGAAGGGAATTAATGGATGATATGTCAAGAGCGCAAACTACAAAGAGCTTAAGGGTGAATATTGATGTCTGTTTATCATTCACATGAGAATTACACGCTTTTTTTCTTCGGGTTCGGGTTTCATCTTCCTAAGCAGTACATCCTCGTTGCTAAACCCGGAGGTGACTTGAAAGCAATCACCAAGATCTTGATGTGTGCTAGTTGTGTGAGAGGAAATGTTAAGATGCCCTCCTCACAAATCCTCAGCCTTTGATCTCTTTCTTGGCCTTCAATCCTTTGGTCTCATCCCTTGGATAAAATCCATCCTCACACGGATCACCAGCGTGTCATTCTTTTTTGTTAGAGGGTTGTCAGAGCTAAAGGGTCTTCTAGAAGCATATGAAAGTGTAGGTTTGATATGGGATTCGGGTAAATAGATTTTACCTGGTGTGTGTAAGTGAGGGAGGGAAAAGTAATAAAGATGAATAGTGATTTAATTTGGGGGTGTTCACCCGTGTTTGACTTTGAACTAGGTACAACATTTAGGTTTGGGCTACTATTTGGGCCAGGTTTATTTGTTTTTGGGCTCGGAAATGGATTTATAAGGGTAAAAATTATACACTTAACGACCGTTAGTTATGGATTAACGGTGTTAGGGTTTTTTAGGACTTTTGGTGAATTTGTGTTATCATTAAGGGTATTTTGGGTATTTTCAAGGGTTTTGTCATTTTATGGGTTGACCATGGTTGACCTTAGGTTGACTTTTGTTGACCATAGCTTGATAATTTCTGGCTCTTGTGCACTCTTTCCTCTTCATGTTTGGCTTTGTCCGTTTTTGCTTTGATTTTGTCCATTTCTTTAATATCCGTACCTGTACATACACAAACACAAAACAAGCATATATTTGCCATTTTTATTATATTTTTGGTCTTTTGGGTTCGTTTTACAAGGTAAAAGGTATGTGTAAAATAGCACATACCAAGACCCCGGCAAGTTTCTTATTCCATGTGATTTTCCGGAGATAGTTGAATGCTTAGCCTTGGCCAATCTTGGTGCAAGCATCAACTTGATGCCTCTTTCCATATGGAAGAAGCTCTCACTCCCCGAACTTACTCCTACTCAAATGATTCTTGAACTTGCAGACCGATCGACTACTAGTCTATTCGGTATTGCCGAAGATGTCTTTGTAAAAGTAGGAAAGTTCCATTTTCGGCCGACTTTGTAGTCGTTGATTATATTGTCGATCCTCGGGTTCCCTTAATTCTCGGGAGACCCTTTTTGAGGACGACACGTGCTTTGATTGATGTTTACGGTGAAGAATTAACTCTCCGAGTTGATGATGAAGCCATAACCTTTAAAGTTGGTCAAAGTTCGAGATACTCCTACAATGACGCTGAATCGGTTAATCAATTCGATGTCATTGACGTTTCATGTGAGGAGTATGCTCAAGAAGTGCTCGGATTTTCGGATACTTCTACGAGTGGCAATCCCACTCCGTCTTTAGATCCTATCCTTTTTACTTCTTCCCCCTCTCTCACTCCTTTTGAGGAAGGTGACTTCATTTTGGAAGAGATCGAGGCTTGTCATACAAATGATTCGATTCCACCGGGAGTTGATGATGCCGACTTTGATCCGGAGGGAGATATTCGTCTACTTGAAGAATTATTAAACGATGATCCATCATCTCCTCTCCCTCCGAATGAACTTAATTTTGAGGAACTTAAAACGATAAAATATTCTATTGATGATCCTCCGGAGCTTGAGCTCAAGGATTTACCGTCTCATCTTGAATACGCATATTTAGAAGGAACCGATAAATTACCCGTTATAATTTCTAAAGAGTTAAAAAATGAAGAAAAGGCCTCAATTTTAAAGGTTATTAAGTTACACAAACAGGCCATCGCATAGAAAATTTTCGTCATTAAGCGCATAGACCCTCATTTTTGTACTCACAAGATCTTAATGGAAGATGACTTCAAACCAACGGTTCAACATCAAAGAAGGGTGAATCCGAAAATTCATGAGGTTATCAAAAAGGAAGTTATCAAACTCCTTGATGCCGGATTGATTTACCCTATCTCTGATAGCCCGTGGGTGAGCCCCGTTCATTGTGTGCCTAAAAAGGGTGGCATGACCATAGTTGAAAACGAAGATAATGAGTTAATTCCTACTATGTTAGTTACGAGATGGCGTGTTTGTATTGATTACTGAAAGCTTAATGATTCCACTCGTAAAGACCATTTCCCGTTGCCTTTCATGGACCAAATGCTAGAACGTTTAGCAGGGAACGAATACTATTGCTTTTTAGATGGATTTTCTGGATATTTTCAAATTCCTATTGACCCGCAAGACCAAGAGAAGACCACCTTCACTTGCCCTTATGGGACGTTTGCCTACCGACGGACGTATACTTTGGGTTTATGTTATTGCTCCGGGGAACGTTCCAAAGTTGCATGATGGCCATTTTCCACGATATGATCGAGGAAACAATGGAGGTCCTCATGGATGATTTCTCGGTTGTCGGGATTCTTTCTCATCATGCCTCTCCCATTTGTAAAAATGATAAAACGATGCGATGCACTAATTAGTTTTAATTGGAGAAAGAATTGCATTTTTTGCAAAAGAAGCATTGTTTCTCAGGACATAAGATTTCAAAGTCCGGATTGAGGTCGACAAAGCTAAAGTTGATGTTATAGCTAAACTCCCTCATCCGGGACTTAAGTTCTAAAGGCGTTCGAAGTTTTTTTGGTCACGCCTAGTTTTATCGTCGATTCATCCAAGATTTTTCTAAAATCGCCCAGCTGATGACCCATCTTCTTGAAAAAGAAACCCATTTATTTTATCAAAAAGAATGTATTGAACTCATTTTTAATTTACTTAAAAAGAAGTAACGAGAAGCCCAGATTTTAGTTTCCTTTTAGTTACCCCCGATTGGGACCTACCATTTGAAATTATGTGTGACGCTAGTGATTATGCAGTAGGTGCAGTTTTGGGGCAACGTAAGACCAAACATTTTCAGCCTATACGCTATGCGAGTAAGACCATGATGGATGCTCAAGCTCATTATACTACGACGGAGAAAGAATTATTAGCCGTCGTGTATGATTTCAAGAAATTCCGGCCCTATTTAGTCATGTCGAAGACCATAGTGTATACGGACCACTCGGCTCTCAAATATCTTCTTGCTAAGCAAGATGCTAAGCCGAGATTGCTTTGGTGGATTCTTCTACTCCAAGAATTTGATGTCATTATTCGTGATAAAAAAGGAGTGAATAATCTCGCGGCCGACCTTTTATCAAGATTAGAAAATCTTCATCCAGGTGATCTCGAGAAAATGGAAATTATCGAAACATTTCCTCTCGAGACCCTTGGAATGATATCTTTTCATGGTGATTCTAGTACCCCATGGTTTGCCGACATTGCAAATTACCATGCGGGAAATTTTGTTGTGAAAAGGATGTCGTCCCAACAAAAGAAAAAATTCTTTAAGGATGTAAATCATTACTTTTGGGACGACCCCTACTTGTTTAGAATTAGTGCGGATCAAGTGATTAGACGATGTGTTTACGGCCAAGAAGCCATTGATATACTCACGGCTTGCCATAATGGACCCACCGGGGTACATCATGGTGCAAACTACACCGCTAAAAAGTCTTTGATTCCGGTTTCTATTGGCCGACGATTTATCGTGATGCCCACAACATGGTTAAGTCTTGTGACTCGTGTCAACGTCAAGGCAAAATCTCGCAAAAGGATGAAATGCCTCAAAATGCAATTCAAGTATGCGAGATCTTTGACGTGTGGGGCATCGATTTTATGGGCCCGTTCCCGTCTTCTCGAGGGAACAAGTACATTCTCGTAGCCATTGACTATTTGTCTAAATGGGTTGAAGCAAAAGCGCTCCCTACTAATGATGCTCGAGTTGTCGTTAAATTTTAAAAATCTCTCTTCGCCCGATTTGGAACTCCTCGTTCTATAATTAGTGATCGCGGTACTCACTTTTGTAATGACCAATTCGCGAAGGTCATGCTTAAGTATGGAGTTACTCACCGTCTTTCTACCGCGTATCATCCACAAACGAGTGGACAAGTGGAGGTTTTAAATCGTGGTTTGAAACGTATCTTAGAAAGGACCGTAGGTGAAAATCGTGTTTCATGGTCCGATAAGTTAGATGATGCTTTATGGGCCTTCCGTACCGTTTTCAAAACACCCACTGGGTGCACTCCTTATAAGCTAGTGTACGAAAAGGCGTGTCATCTTCCTATCGAGCTTGAACACAAGGCCTATTGGGCCTTGAAACATTGCAATTTTGACCTTAAGACTGCGGGTGATCACCGGAAAGTTCAAATGAATGAATTAAATGAACTCTGGGATCAAGCTTACGAGAATTCTTTAATCTACAAAGAAAAAATGAAGAAGATTCATGACTCCAAGATTAAGAACTGCGTTTTCAACGTTGGTGATCGAGTTCTTCTCTTCAATTCTCGATTAAAGATTTTCTCGGGCAAGCTCAAAACCCGTTGGACCGGACCATTCACCGTTGCTCAAGTTTTCCCTTATGGCACCGTCGAGTTATCTCAAGCTGACGAACCAAATTTTAAGGTGAACGGTCATAGACTTAAACATTATTTTGGAGGGGACATACCACCGATGGTTGTCCCGGATCTCCAAACTTTCCCCATGGACCACTAAATTTGGGGCCAAGTCAGGCTCGTGACTCAGTTATAAAAAACATGCGCTTCACGGGTGGCAACCCATGCTTATCCCTAGTAGTAGTATATTAGTATAATAATTATGAATAAGTATAATGTGAGGAGGCTCGCCTCTTCCTTTCTCGTGTTTTGTGGTTTGTGTTTTATGTCCAGGATTGCCCGGATTATGAAGACTCTCGTGCTCGTGGTTTTGTCCATCGTTCACTCGATCTTCAATCCTTTGCATGCTTATATATGGGAATCCGATATCCTAGATCTTATTGATTAACGTTTATCTATTAGCATAATTAATAAACGGCTTTAGATTTGCGTAGAGACCCCTTAATATTTGGATTATGCCTTGAAATTAATATGGGGGTGACAGTCTCACATTGAGGACAATGTGTAGTTCTAGTATGGGAGGGGGGGATCTTTCGATTTGATTTTACTTGCATTTGCTTTATCTTCACGTAACCCCATTTTACCAACAAAAATATGTGATTTTATGCCAATTTTTTTTTCAAAAATAGAATAAGTGTTTTGACACAAATGTTTGACTTTCCATTGGTGAGAATAAGAATAAATTTTGACTTGATCGAGCATATTGCGCTCTAGCTTGCCCCTTAACTTATATAAATGTAAGCTTTTGCTAGTTTTTTATACAAGAAGCTTTAAAACG
Organism: Tanacetum coccineum; assembly: GCA_026074375.1. Classification (NCBI taxonomy): domain Eukaryota; kingdom Viridiplantae; phylum Streptophyta; class Magnoliopsida; order Asterales; family Asteraceae; genus Tanacetum; species Tanacetum coccineum. The sequence continues at coordinate 4,809 of BQNB010015319.1, read as the reverse complement.
CGAATTCTAGCTTGAAAAAGCTAAGATTTTGCAAGTTTCCATAACATACTTTAAATATGCAAAGCTTGTTTTATTTTTTTGGGTGAAGGGTTACCCCGATAAAGTATATTAAAACTAAAAAAAGTTAAGAACAAATGGAATGTGGCTGAAGTACCACATTAACCTCAAGCTAAACAGCTTGATAAACACCTAAAACTAGAGCTTATGACATGCCATAAACTCTTACAACTCTAGAAACAACTAATTGCAACTAGAACACATAACACAACTAAACAAGCTAACCAACAGCAGTCGTGAAAGATGAACTTCCACCAGCTTTTGTGTTTTGAATTAAGTTAGGCGATTCATCTTACACATTTTCAACTTCTTCTTCATCTTCTTCTTCTTCTTCATTTAAGGCAAAAAAAGAATTAGACATGGAGAGATTATCTTTCTTAGATGAATTACCAATCGTCTTCAACATAGGTGTCGATTGAGATGTATAACCCCACATAAGTAGTTCCTTCTTTGGTGCACCTGTATCCGCTTAGTCTCACATCTACATATGTTTAACCGAAGGACCAGTAAACTGACCGCCATTAGTAGACTTGGACTTACCTTTCCTCTTCTTCGTTTTACCTACCGTTTGGAAACCATCATTAGTCTTCTCAGCATTAGGGGTAACAACATTAAAAGTAGCAACAATAGGAGGACTCGCCACTTTTTTAGGGCAATAGTCATGAACATGACCAAAAATCTTACATGTATCACATCTGGGCGGCCTCCATTCATACTCAACACAGATGGTTTATTTGGTAAAATCATCCTCAGAAAGAGATGGAATACCAATAGTAACAACATCCACGAGATCATAATTTACCTCAATTAAGCACCGAGCAAAACTACTCCTACCCCACAAATCATTACACATGGAGCTTGTGTATGAATCAAGCATAACAGGTTTACCAATGAACGTAGCAATTAGACTAATACCATCATCTCCAAAAACTTAAATAGGAACATCATGCAATTTAACCAATATCGGAATACGAGTCAATTCTTCTTTAAGCAATCTAATATCCATCGACCATTTCTTGAGAATGATCGGAGATTTACGAATCAACCAAGGACCACCCTCCAGAACAGCCTCTAAACCAGCCCGGGAATCAAATTTAAAGAAAAAGAAGCCTGTTTTGGAATCATTCATAAACCTTTTCACACATGTTTCGCCTAGTTTGTTCCTAGCATAATATTCAACAACCGGAAACGCCATTCTCTTTCCAATAAAGTAGCCATATAGAGTGTGTTCAAAGCGAGTACTAACCTTTTCAACAACTTTACGAGGAATAGAGATGTTAACACCATCAAATACGGGATCAGCCACCAAGGTACGAAAGTTGGAATTAACATTTGGTTGATCCTTTGCACTTCCACCCGCAACTCCAGCATAGGATGTTGACTTGTTGATGTCCACAGACTGAACGATAGGGTCACTAGGTATTGTGGATTCATCAACATTAAGATTAATTGAATCATCAGCATACGAAACCTTACAAGGGATAACATCAGCATTATTACGATCAACCTTAATTGAATTACATATAGAACCTAATGTGCTTCCAAGGTTTCCATACGATCTTCATTAGTCAACTCAGATAATAACTCATCATGTTACAGCATCATATCATTATTAACATTTGCAAAGTCACCCACAGTAAGTTAATGGAACTCCAAAAGGGCAGCAACATCAATACTAATACAGTTCTTCGGGGCACGTTAAAACAAGTAGACTGAGACACCAAAGGAGAAGATGTTACTCACTTTGGACTAGTTATTCTTTCTAAGCTGCATTACAATTCCTAGCACACCATCTCCAAACGTAGTACCTTATCACTTGTATTCGACATTCTTGACTGCAACAAGCAAAACGAAACCTAAAAACCCTAAACAAAGAAAACTAAAAGATCAACACAACAACTATGAGATCTACGTCTATCTTATTACGAAAAACCTTTGAGGGAAGGAAATAATATAAATACATGAATGACTATCAGACTTCCATAATGAAAGTCGATAAGAATTAATGAAAAATCCCAAAAGAACAAAAAAACACCAAACCCTAAATGAGAGATCACACCCTAAATATTTAGAGAAACATCAATCAAATAAGAAACTTGTTAAATCATTGTAATCATAAGATTAACAGATTAAACAAGAGTATTATATGATATTCGGATCAAGAAATAAGAAGATTATGCGATCAGAATTGATGGAATAGAGAGAGCCATTTTTTCGCCCATAGAAGAGAGAATTTTAGGTTAAAAAAGCTTGTTTTATTAGACTAAGCATTCGCGGATCTTTTTAGTAAAGATTTTAAATTTGCGAAGAATGAGAAATGATAGAGTTTTATATAAGTTAGATGCTAAACATAGAGAAGTTGGATCTCTTTAGAGCTCATAGAGGTTAATTGTGGCTTTTTGCTCCTACCAGCTTAATAAACGTTATATAATTATTGAATAAATAAAGTTTATTTGGTTTTTGTGATTCTTAGTTTAAATCACTTCGTAGAGATTCCTTCTGGTGAAATTAAGGTACACATCGAGGTTTTGTCAGTGTTGTGGGGAAATAGGCTACTGATTCTTGACGGCTCGCTACCGTTGTCTAGGTAGTTAAAAGACCACAGGACTTGAAATTTGGCTATAATAATAATAATAATGTAATAAACCAAAGCCGAAATAAGACTTCTGGATCATGGCTGGCTCGTATACCGATGTAACAGTCGTTTAAAGGGTGGAGGTAATAATAAAAATAAAAACTATGGGCTGATAAAGGGTTACTGTCTCTGGTCAGTACGCTGCCGATGTTGTAGCCTTCTAAAAGGTCGAGGAAATCACCGAGGTCGAAATAATACTCCTGGACCATGGTCGGCTCGCATACCGATGTGGCGGTTGTTTAAAGGACCGAGGTTTAATAATGTTGCTATAATAAGAATAAAGCCAAATTTCGACTCCGGGGTTATCTAAATAAAGCCTCCGTCACTGGACTCGCAGTTGAGTTGTTTCAGATGAAATAAAAAGGATAACCCCTAAATCATGCGAAATTAGAACTTTAATGTGGACCTTATTCTCATCATATCGTCTCTTTAGGAAAGGATTTCAAACTAATTGTGGTCTAAACCAGGTTACTTTATATAAATAAGACATTAATTTATTTGTGTCAAATAATAATAATAAAATCTTTAGAGGATTTAGGAAATAAGGGAGCGAAAAGTAGCTATGCATTCACAATTAGTATTTATGAGTAGTGTTAGCATTTTAACTTGTATTTAATAATGATTTCGTTTTTAAGCTTGGTTTGGGGTAGGTGAAAAATCAAGGACGATGAATTTATCATTTTAGTGTTTCTTGTTACGTGAAGTTATGATATATAATAATAAATGCATAAAAATGGTAAAACGGGGAGCTTTTCAAAACTAGTGATTTTTCAATCTCTTTAGATGAACACTTAGCTACTTTTTGAGGTAATTACTCTAAGGGGGTTGAAATTTTTAGTTTTCTAAGTTTGTATCTATGACATTGCGTGAGGACACGACAACAGCTTAGTATGGGGTATTTTGGTATGTGCTTAAATACACATACCTTTTACCTAATAAAACGAGCTAAAAAGACCAATAATGACTAATAAATACGGAATAATGCATTGTATTTCTTTGTATTGTGAATTGTGTCTTGCAGGTAACAGATATTGCACAAAAGGACAAAAACAAAGTAAAATGAACAAAACCGAGCACGTAAATAGAAAGAGTACGAGAAATCAAAGCCGAATGCGTATACATCCTTAATGGGCCAACCCGTTCCCATTTTATTGGGTCGGGTCAGCCCATTAACATGTTACCTATATAAGTCTTAAAATATAAGTCCTGAATTAAAACAAAGTCCAAATCCATTTCCTATAATCTACTTCCCGACCCAAAGTTATAACAAAAAGCCTAATCCCAAATACCCGGTCAAAAGCCAACAGATATAAACATTTGGGGTCAATGTTATGTACACCCTTCGTCCCTTTTCCCTCCCATTTTCACTGTATCATATAACGCAAGGTAAATCCCCTTTCACCCAATCCCACGCTCTCAATTGCTTCTAGAAGCTAACGTCTGACACCATCTGACACTTGGGAAGCCACGTTGGCAATCCCAAGCATCCTGATTGGCTAGTGTGACGTGGTGATCAAATTAAGGGCTCGGATTGATTTGGATTTGTGGTGATTAAGAGATGGAAGGCCAAGATTAGCTTTGAAGGTTTCTCCTCACACAACAAGCACACCCAAGCCCCTTGGCTTCTCTATAAATAGAATAGGATTTCTTCATTTGTAATTATCTAGAGCATGAGTAGTTTAGGAGTAGAATAGGTTTATTTTTAGCTTAATTTGCTTATTGTATTTTAAACAGCCTTGTAATCACTTTATTATTAATAAAATTTCTTTTTCAGCTTAATTTGTCTCTTAAAATCTAGTTTTCCCTTATACTTGTCACTCAAAATGTGTTTTAAATAAGCTCAAACTACCTTTCTAGCTGTTGCTTATGCAGTTTAGCTCTCTAAAGCTTAACTACATAAGCTAGTTCACTCAAATTCACCTAAGTATCTTGAATAAGCCATTTGGAAGATAAGCCAGATCTAGAAGGGCTTATAGGGCTTATTCTGAGCTTATTTTATAAGCTAGCTTGTAGATAAGCTCTAAATGAGCATTTATGATCCTTGTTTGAGCTAGGATCAAGGTACACTTTCTCTTTTACTTTATATTTAGCCTAAATACTTTTTTGCTTATCATTCT
>BQNB010015318.1:0-71856 GCA_026074375.1 Tanacetum coccineum | reverse complement strand
ACGTTTTTAAGCATGTATCTTAGGTTAGGTATTGTTAATGGCTTGGATAGGACGGAACGCGGATATCAAAGACGGTGTCTCGGGGAAGTAGTGTCATAAACTAAACAAGTGTTTTAGAAATCAAGTTGTGTTGTGACTTTTAGAAATAATTTCTATAATGGTATTCGGACTTATGTAACCCTGATCTTTCTAATAAATGAAATTGTGTTTTATAAACGTATCTTTGAACGTTTACTGGGACTCGTGTGCATGTATTGTGAAGTAGCACCCCAATGTTGTATTTCGCTGCGTATCATAGTTTGGGGGTGTTACAAAGTGGTATCAGAGCACGAGTTGTAGTGAACTAAGTCGTTTTACAAAACTTAGACTACAGCTGTTTTTGGAAAAGTTTCACGAGTCTTTCACCGATGACCGATATCCGCGCGCGTGTTGTTCCTGATCCTCAAAAGCCTTATGTGGTATATATTTGATTGCATATTATGTGCTTTACAAGTGGTTGACACTTGGTACAAGTAATAATTATATATATGAATATATAGATTTATTTTCGGCATCCGTGTCTTGGGATAGTTAACTATATATCTTGATATTCGCTTCTTGCGAAGAGTTTAACTTCTTTAAACATTTCGATGCGATGTGATAAAAAATATTTTGATACGTGATGAAAACATCGATGTTATACGATTATCTTCAAAACTTTTTCGCAAACTTTACTTTGTTATCTCTTGATGTCGGGACTCGACTTAGTTTTCGATCCCACTTGAAAATTTTACTAATTGATTTTGAATTTGAACGTTCTTCTTAGACACACTCAAGAACAAGCGAATACTCTTCGGAAAATAGTCGAACAAGCTAAAGCGAAACAACCTTTAGATAGTGAGTTAGACTTTGCCTGTAAGTATGCCACAAGAATTCAGGAGTTGCTTGTATATGTTCAAGATACGTGCCCTAATGCGATAACACCTAGTACTAAGAAGGTTGTTGTCACACCCATGAAAAATGTCAAGAAAGTTAGGTTTGCTGAACCTCTCACATCCTCAAGCAACAATAAACATGTAGAGTCATCAAAATCATCAGATTCTAACACACCTGTGTTGTCTTCTACAAGATTGAAGTGTTCTACTAGTAAATGTGGATCAAAGCCTACTGGCAATAAAAGGAATGATAGGATCTCGCAAACACCAAGTAGGAACAAGAAGAATAAAGTAGAAGCCCAACCTAGGAAAGTTAATAAAAAGAATCGTGTTATTGAACCTATTTGTGATGATAATATTAAGCATCCAAAGTTAAATGCGAATTCTGATCTTAATTGTGCTACTTGTAAGAAATCTCTATTTGATGATATTCATGATAAATGTCTTCTTGATTTTGTGAAAACTGTGAATAGCCGTGCTAAATCTACTAAGAAACATAAAAAACAAAATATTTGGAAACTTACATGTAATGTATTCGCTAAAGTAGGACTTAAGTGGAAACCAACAGGCAGAACTTTTACTATAGTTGGTAATTTGTGCCCTTTAATTAGGATCATTTCAGCTAACGTAGTGCCTCCTAAGAAAACCACTTCCAACTCAGTTGAAACACAAAAACCAGAGCTTAAAGTCTATAGTAGGAAACCCAAAAACGTTAAAAATGTAGTTTTGAGTAAAAAAAGCTAAGATTGTAGAATCTAATATTGCTAACCACTCGGACACCATATCAACTTTGGGTGATCCAATGCTACAGATAGTACCATCATCTCTTCTCTTGTCATGATAGGTTTGTCCAATATTATTCTCTGGTATTTGACTCCGGATAATTTGAAAACAATGACAGGATTTCGTCTCAGCTCATGAACTTTGTTAGAGTAAATTTCTAGGGTACAGTTAGAATCGGGAACAACCCTATGGCAAGCGAATGAATGGGGTATGTGTGATTAATCATATCTGTGAAATGTTACTGATCTTGAGGGTATACTTACGTCGAGGGCTTAAAACATAACTAGATTTTTCGGTTGGACAATTTGTGGCGACGGGGAATCTATGAAGTTTCATTACGGAAAGAACACATGCTTATATTGTTTAACCTTTACACAATTCATGTCATGTACACTCTATTATGATCACCGTATATTTTAGGGCCGAGATACTGCCGTTCATTTTTATAAGATAACTTTTAAGCAAACCAACCGCGTAGGAACAAGAAATAAATCAATCTAATTTAAGACGGATCATAAAGAAAAATTGAGGTTTTTACATCAACCAATTAAGAAATAATTATTAAGAAAATAATTGTGTACTTTGCGAAACGTTATTTTTAATATGGTCACGTAAAAGGTTACGTTCTGCGATAAAAATACATATGACCGCACCCCGGAGAATGACCTGAACTTACCTCTTACCTCAAACCAATACCCTTAAAATTAAACGCCTAGACACAAAATTTAATAAAAGAATCTTGTGTTAATATCACTTGGATTTCTTTCCGAAATGGACAAGTAAACCCATACAAATTTTCCCTAAATGTATTTACGAGATATCTAATTAATCTGCTAAGGATCCACAAGTACTAAGACATCACCTAACTAATTAGGTCTTGTCCTAATAGTCCTCAACTAACCTAATACCGCAATGTGTTTAAAGACCACTCTCCTTGCCTTGGTCCCCTAGGCACGGCTAAGTGTCCACAATGCACACAAATCACAAGATTTCATGTATCTAACCTACCTGTAATATATTATGTAATTAAGACAATGTACTTAGGATGGTTTAACCAAAATACAAGGGTAGCAACTAGAACTCCTTAAAAACCACTTCAAGGTAGCACGATTTTTGGTTGATTTATGAACTAAGGAGACTAACTAGCATCTTGACTTCTGATTTATGACGTTCTTGTGGTCTTATTCTCTGTCCGTTTTCCTTTCCTTGATAAGTTGCTATGAATTCTTGAGCTTCTTTAGGTACTTGCTTTGGTTATTTCTGGTTGTTTGTTTTTTCTGTGGGGGAACTGGCCTTCTTCTTGGGCTTCTTGTCATTGTCATATTCTTTTCCTTGTGATAATGTCGTGGGTTGTTCTTCGCTAGTCTTGTTATTTCTTCTTTGTTGTTTTGTTGTTTCTTGTCTTTGTCTTTCTTGATCATTGAGCGTTTCTTTGGTGTGAGTACTTCTTTGTGTTGTCTATTTGAGTCTTGCTTTTGTAATTGATTCTAGGTCTTCTGTTTGGTTTATGAGTGTTTTTCTTTAAAGCTTCTCTTCTTTATTTCTTTCTTTTCTGATTGTTCCTTGTGTGAAATCTTCTTTTTCTTCTTGTTTTAGTTGTAATTTTGTTTTGTGATATTTATCTTGTAAGGGATTGGGGGGTTTTAATTGTCTTGGTTCTAATGTATTGTTGTTGAGTTGATAGGTTGGGGAAGTTGGTTTTTCATTAAGGTTTTTTCTATTAGAGTCTTGTTGGGTGTGGTAGTCCTTATATTAGATAATCTTGTCATAAACTAGCTTCTTGGTTGTGAGATAGTTAAGGTTAGTATAATTTGTGGTTTGTTGGCTCTGATTTGATGCTTCTTTTCTTGTTCTTTTTGACCCCTATAATAGAGACTCATTAGCTCACTTAACACATTTTCCAAACCCTTAATACTCTCTCCAAGTGAAACTTCTCTCGATTATTCCTCCATCTCTTTCGGTGTACATCTAACCGAGTTGCAACCAACCTATACTTAATCCAAAGACTCAAGGAAGCTTTTGGAAAGATCGAGTATAAAGGTTTAAGGGATATACAAACTAAGGGTCTAAGGTTATAAGCTTTGGAGCTTATAGATATACACGTTGGGTGTATACGGGTAGAGATCACTTCGCAACACTCATATCAAGAATACTAGGACCCTTTGTAAGTCGAACTAACTCGTTCATAATCCTTTACTACTCGCTATGAATCATACTTAGTCATAATAGTCGCGTAAACTTGTTAATCAACATGAGGGAACGCGAACATGCAGGGTGCGACCCATGCATGGTTCATGCAACTTTTCGAACGTTAAATAAAGCCCTATGTGGTGTGTACGTGGTCTAAAACACGTTAATGTGCGAAGTTAGGGCTTAACACACGTCTAATTTATTTGTCCAAGTTCACTTTGACCTTTGGTTTCGTTTGTGAGAAACGTAAGACAAACTACACGTTAACTTTACTAGTAAGATTAATAACTTGGCTTAGGATCGTAAATAATGGCTTGTGGAACGAATGCATGTACCAAATTACAATTTATAAATGATAACTAATGCCAAATTTATAAGTCGAGACCTAGAAATCATTTAGCAAATCAAAGGGGGCTAGGTTCGGGTCACTTGGGCTTGGCAGCCCACTATTGGTGGCCCAACAGGCCCAACGAGTCATGTGAAATAAGCTACGCCTTATGAATAAGCTAACCGAGTATAAGTAGAGACTAGGAATGCTTATTTGTTCGACTTGGGCTTTGCAAGGTCTTTTAGAAACCCAACCAAACCCTTAACGGGCTTACTAGCCCTTTTCGCGAGCCCAACGTGAGCCATAAGCTCACAATAAGCTCTAACAGCTTATCGGTAAAGTTTTGCACAGCTTATATAAGTTAAATGAGCTTAATGGACTCAAATGATGTTAATGGGCCAAGCCCCAACCCCTAGAACCCATTCGGGTTCATAACGGGCCCAATAGGCCCAACAGCGGGCTTATTAGCTTATCGAATAAGCAAAATAAGCAAGCTGACCCTCTAAGTGCTTAACGGACTACAACAAAGTTATCGGACCTCAATGGGCCGAACCAATTGGGTTTAAAACCTTTCGGATCACCAATGGGCCCGAAAGCCCATTAACCAATGCTTATTGGCTTATTTCCAATAAGCTGAAAACGAAACAGATTAAGCTAAGTTGAAACAAATGGGAAATAAGCTAAAATGCCTAAGAAACCATTAAGGTTCTATTCGGGTTGAGCTATTGGGCCCGTAAGCCCAATAAGCTCGAAATAAGCTTCAATAAGCTCACCGAGCTTATTTTAAGCTTAACAGCCCCATATGAGCTTATTAACGACATTTAGACTTATTAAAACTATAACGGGCCTCTAGAAAGCTAAACGGACCTTAACGGGCCCAATAAGGCCCGTTAAGCCAAAAATAAGCTCGAATAGCTTATTTTTAAGCCGAATAACTTCTATGATCTATTTTAAGGATAAAAAGCAATTTAAAACTATTTTAAACCTTTTTCGTGGTCAAAATACGAAAACCGAAAGTAGAGGGACTAATTTTGTAATTAACGAAAAGTATAAGATTAGAACTCATTACTTTTCGAAAACTATAAAACCATAAGGACCTAAGTTGTAAAATAAAAAAAAATTCAGAAAAATATAAAAATATGTATCTACGGCATGTCTTCTGAAATTCGATAACATTTACGGCTTTAGAAATGTCATTCAATAATGATACGAGGCTGTAAATGAAGTTCGAGCAGAAGTTCCAAAAAAGTTTCAAAACATGCCAAAATGGCTTGCTATTATTTTAGATAGCAACCCGGTCATCATCTTAAAGGCAAGTATGTCGTCAAAAAGATACTTGGCTCACAACAGAAATTTATTTTCTCCGGGAAGAAATAATTAATTACATTCAAAGGCATGTGATTACATTGCATCACAACCCGTGCTCCTTTACTCCGTAAGTGTACTGTCAGTGCGCTTATGTGGCCAGAAATAAGAGAAATCTATTTTTCTTAGGTGTGACTTTTTAAAAATAAATAACAATAATCATCGTTCAGATTCATAAAATCAACATTTCTAAGACAATTTTGAACCATCAAATAACGACTACAACTCTTTCAATAGAAAACGGGTCATTATTTGAGGGGGAGAATCTGTCAAAATCCTTCTCTTCATAATTAATAAAGTGTGAATCAGAAAAGGTTTTTAATGGTATCGGGTGAATAATTAAAGGGGAGTTGATAAATGTCAACTTAATAGGGCTTTATTTGCTATCTGTTTAATCTTATTGGGGCATTAATGCATTATGTGAACTTGCTTCTTGATAACTAAACCTTAAGGGCTAATGTTGCAAATTTGGAAACTTAGTTTGCCTTAGGAATAGGTTATAAGAAAATTTGATAGTGTCCCAAAACCCTAGGGGGCATTTATGTCAAAAACCCAAAAAGGTTTTAAACAAACACCCCCTTTGCCCGCTCTGTTAGTCACATGAACACAAAACACAATCATAAACCTTAGTGTAAAATACACATATCCATTTGTGCTTAAAATAACCCAAATAAACCCAAAACAGACCAAAAATGGCAAAAATGTGCTTGTATTTGTGTTTTGTGTGTGCAGGAACGGATATATCAAAAATCACAAGAAAACCATCAAAAACAAGCAAGCACGGACACGAGAACGGAAGAGTGAACAAAAGCCGGAAGCCAAAGCCAGAAAAAGTCAAATCTACAGTCAACTCCAGTCAATCATGGTCAACAAAAGTCAACAAGACCCAAAGTGTTTCAAAATAACCCCTCAACTTTCAAAAAAAATCCATATATGGGCCACACCCGGATCCATAACCCATTTCACTAGTCCATTTACCTTTTTATAAACCACAGGGACTAATCTTGCAATTTCTCAAAATCGTTTTATACTATACCTTGAGACAACAAAAGAGAGGGACTGAATTTGTCAAAGGGCCAAAGTTTAAAAATAAGTTACCCGTTTCAGTTGTAAAAAGGCGCGAAGACCTAATTACTGTTCATCGTCACTACAAATTCACTAGCCAGGGTAAAATAGAGGGCAAATGGAAATTGAGGGGCAAGTAAGTCTATTCATGAGCTCCTAAACAAGATGGAAGGGAGAGATTAGTAAAATCAAGAGATCTAAGCACCTTACTCAAGTACATAGCCACCTCATCAATGGAGAAGCACAAATGAAATGTGGGTTTTGTACTATTTCTACTCAGAGAAGAAACATAAGTGAGCCTCTAACGGATTGCCAGCTTGGCAATCCGTGTGAGGTCACTTAGTGATCCAACGCTCAAAACTTAAGCCCCAATGATTGTTGTTGGATGGCAGAGATTGATGGGCGCCTCTAACAAACTCAAAGGCCCTAGAAGCTTCACTATGGTGCTATAAATATCACCCTCATCACACACACACGAATATCTTTTTCTTTTTATAGTTCTAGCCTAGTGTAGTTGTAAAAAAGCTTAAATGTAATTTTGATTCAATTGTAATTTCTTTTAATAATGTAATTCCGAACTCTTTTAATTAAATTTTAGTTTATAATTTTGTCATAAAGTTTCATAGGCTTTCAACTAATAAAAAAACCCCCTCTCTTTAATAAGCTATCTGTCTCAATAATCTAAAAACTCCAATATTAATCTCTTTCATCTTTACGCTGAAATGGGAGCTTATTTAATTCAGTATAATCACATATCCAAACCATAAATCATCTTAACATACACTTGTGGATTATTGAGCTTTTTGGAAGTTTGACCAATTATGGAAGGGTCAAAGACGGACTTAAAATCTTAGCTTTATTATAAGCTAGGAGAGCTAGTAGCAGCTTAATTGTGTGTAAGCTTCTGTTTAGCTGAAGCTAAGGGTTAGTTTTCATTACTTTTGTTCTGTAATTCATAGTTTAGATTTGTTAAAAAATTTGCTTAATAGTCTATATGCTTCTATGTTTATTTTGCTTATCTGTTTCTCTTAGTGCTTAATTCTTTGCTTGATTGTACTTATTAGTCTCATTAGTCATAAACTTGCATCTGTTTTCTTAGTTTTTTTAGTTATAGTAATTTGTTTTCTATATAATTTGTCATTAAACCTTAAAAAACCAAAAATAAGAAATTATAGATTAGATCTTAATTCTAGTTTAAAGTAGTTGTTAAATTGTGTTAATTAGGTTTGAATTAAGCTAGTTAATGTCTGGTAATCAAGTTTTCCTAATTAGTTTTCAATTTAAGAGTTTTTTTTCAATTCTGTCTACTAGCTAAAGGGGTGTTTGGTTTAAGGAGTTTTGACCATCAAAAGTCAAAATGACTTATTCAATTTGTGTAGGATAGTTTTGTTATCAGTATAGGATAATAGATAATCAATTTTCATAGTTTAGTTTTCAAAATTTAAAGAGTTTGAGCTTATTTTAAGTGTGCCAGCACCAGGGCACTTTTAGTCTTATCTTGTTACTTATGAAACTTTGATCTAAGCTTTTCAAGGGTTGGATCTTGCTTGGTCTGTGTTTTAACACTCTATTTGAGTGTGTTTAGTGCAGTAGAATCCTTTAGGTAACCTGCACTATTTGTTTTGCACTTGTGCAAAGTGCATCAGTAGGAACTAAGGTGTTCCTACTGTCACTTTTGGCTTAATTTTTAACTAGGTAATCATAGGATTTAGCTTTTAAGGTTAGAGTAGGATTTAGATTAGGTATAGCTTAATTCAGTTTAAAACTTATCTTTCATTTCCTAGCTTATTTCCCTTAGTACATTTAAGCTTAAAAGTTTCATAAAAAGCCAAAAGACCAAAAACAGTACCATCTAGATCCTAGTCTTTAAATTCAAAATTCTAGCTTATAAGGTTAGAATTTATAGTTTAGATAAGTAGCTTATAAGGTGTTTGTTTTGTTTTCAAAAGATTAGAGTCTAAGGTTGCTTTTTGAGCATTTGAGCTTAATTTGGTTTTGAGCTTATTGATTTGTTTCCTGAGTATGCTACTTTAATCATCATCTTCAGTTATCTTCTAGTGTTTTAAGCTCAAATTTCTTTTCATAAATAGATTAAGCACATCCAAGCTTTCCAACTTCTTTTGTTATTAAATAGAGCTTAATTTGAGCTTATTGCAAGTAAATAAGTAAAAGTGAGCTTTAAAGCTCACTTACTGATATAGCAGCTTTGATAAGCTGTTTAAGAGCTTATTAGTTAGTTTCAGCTTATGTTTCCTTTATTAAAATTACTTAATTTTGTGTCCTCTTTAAGCCCTAGTATTTAGTTTTTCATAAAAGTCAAAAATTTAAAAAAAGAGCAAAAAGGGGTTTGCCTGCCTCGAACCCACGACCTCACACTTATAGACCCAACGCCTTAACACTTTGCTACATTAGCTCATCCGTTACCTTCTCCTTTCATTAATCCTTTATTCACATTTTCTATTCACTAGATTTTAATAAGCCGTAGCCTTATAAGTTCTTTTCTCAGCTTATTTAATAAGCTGAGTTCTTCCCCGTTATATTTTTCATACTAATCTTTTTACATTTAGATTTTTTCCTGAATTTTTCGTAATTTTTCATCAATTATTTTATTTTTAATAGATTTTCGAAAGTAAAAATCTCAAAAAATACATAAAAAATAAAAAATTTCAGAAAAATACAAAAAAATAGTTTTTAGTTTTATAAAAAATAGCTTAAGGTTTACATTCAGTAAAATCATTTTCACCACTTTTAGATTTAATTTTCATTTTAAGCTTTTATTTTTAATTTTTAAAAATAGGATTTTAATTTTAAAAATAAGTTAAAATAGTTTTTCTGAGTTTTTAATGTTAGTTAAGATTTTCTAAGTTTAAAAATCATTTGATCTAAGTTTTAGTACTTAATTTGCTATTTTTTTAGATTTAATTAGATTAAATTAGTTTTTAATTCATATAAATTCAAAAATAATCAAAAAAATGTTTTTTCTTTTTGCTAAAAATTCTTTTGTCCTATATAGTTTAGAAATTTAGTTTACACTTTTAGAGTTTAAATTTAGTTTATTTGCTTATTAGTCGCATTTTATTTGTTTCCCGTTAATTATTAAGTGCTTAATTGTTTTTTGATTGCTTGTTTTTAATTAGTAGTTATAGAAAACCTAATCAATCTTCGAACCCATTCAAATCAATATCCAATATCAAGCGAGGTTTCAATTTCTCAAATCGTTGGGAAAACGACTCGGGAAATCATACTTTCCGATAAACATACGTATATTATATATATATATATATTTTAAAGAGTGAATTTTCCTTAGGGAATTTTCTTAATTGCTCTTGTGATATTATATATTAAGTTGTATTTGTACCGCGTAATCAAATTTTTGGCGCCGTTGCCAGGATTTGAGTTAACGAATCTATCGTTTTGTGTTTGTTAATAAGATTTGAAGATCCTTTCGTCCCCGAAAGTTTCATTTTTGCTAAAAATTTCAAAAATCCAAAAAAAATCATAAAATATAAAAAGTAAAAAAATAAATTTTTCTTTCTTTCTAGTATAGCTATCATATAAAAAAACACATAAAAAAAATCAAAAATATAAAAAAAATTGTCCTTTAAAAAAGAAATTAAATAAACAAAGTTGGTAAAAGAACACCAACATATAATACCTTCAATTGAGGTATTATCATAATCAATTCAGGTGAACTTGTTGGTTCCCAAATCGAACTAAAGATTTAACACTTGCCATTTGTGTCTCTACGAAGTACGGCTCACCTTGAAAAGCAATTTTTGAGAGCTACCGTGAAGTAGTTGATTATTTGGTTTAAGTCTCTTCCGTGTAATCGTTAAAATTTGTTGTTAATAAATATTCAAAAATCCAAAAAAATTAGTGTAGAATTTTACTTTCAATTTTTAAATTTTTCTTGATTTTCTTTAGTGCATGCGCACTCGATCTCAAGCTCGTAATCGAAATCGTCGACAACAACAATTAACAACGGTTATTGTTGAGGAACCCGAGTTTCCAATGGCCGACAATCGTACCATGGCTCAAATGCTACAAGCTCCCATCGAGGGATACGAAGATGCAATAGTTGTTCCACCGATAAATGCAAACAATTTTGAGCTTAAACAACCTTTGATTAATCTTGTGCAAAGTAATAAGTTCACGGGTAGACAAGACCCTCATAATCACCTTCGATTTTTCAACAAAGTCACTTCAACGTTTAGACATCCCGAAGTTCCGAACACTTCGATTAAGCTTTTGCTTTTTCCTTTCTCTCTAGACGGTGAAGCCCGAGATTGGCTAGATAAGGAACCTCCTAGATCAATTCTCACATGGGATGACCTTGTTTTAAAGTCTAAAACAATTCTTCCACCTTCGAAAACAACTTACCTTGAATAAATCACTGACTTTTTACCAAAAAAACCAAACGAAAACCTACAAATGAAGCATGGAACGTTTTAAAGGACTTCTTCGGTCAATGTCCTCACCATGGTTCTCGGAATTACATCAACTTGATACGTTTTACAATTCCTTGAATACCAATGATCAAGATGCCTTAGATTCCGCCGCAGGTGGCAATTTTCTCGATAAATGTCTCGTGATGGTTTAGCCTAATCGAAAGAAAATCAAAAGTGCGTTACTCAAGACGTCGCCAATATTCAAGAGCAATTTACGAACTGCTCCGTCTTCAACGTCTTCACCCTTCTAAAAATTTTTTTCGAGGTTCAACAAATGGCTACCTTACTTGAAGACAAAATGAATATTTGAATGAGCCGTCTAGAGAAAGCGATTAGTGAAAAGAATGCTACAACTCCTGCTACCATCAAAGCAGTCGAGGAAGTTTGTGTCACATGTGGTTCAAACCATAATTTCAACAATTGTTCGTTAACTAGAAATGATTTTCCAGTTTTTAAGATAATATTCATTAATTCCAACAAACCAGCCGCCGTTGGCAATTTTGGTTCAAAGTATCCTCTAATTGCAAACCAAATGAACCACCGGGTTTCATCAACAAATGTTCAAAGACAACCCAGGAACCAAAACCGATATCAAGGAAACAATTTCAATTCAAATCAAAACCGTGGAAACAATTTTAGTCAAAACCATCAAAACAATCAAGGTCAAGTTTTTCAACCACCAACCAATCAACCACTGGTTTACCAAGTTCCAACATATCAAGCTCATACGCCTCAAATTCAAGGTGTTTCGAAAACAGATTTTGAGAACTACGTCAAGGCAAACGATGCGGTGTTGAAGAATGTTCAAAATCAAGGTCAAAATTTGCAAAATCAAATGGCTAATGTTACGAGTTTATTGACAAATTTTTGTGATAATTTCAAAAATTCCACCTCTACTTCGAATTCGGGTACTCTTCCAAGTCAAACCGTAACTAACCCTCGTCAGCAAATTAATGCTATCACCACAAGGAGCGGTAAGACTTTGGAGGAACCTTCGACTCCTCTTGTTCCTACTCCCGATGTTTCAAATCCTCAAAAAGAGAACCCGAACAAAACCTGAGACGTCAACGGAAAATGCTCTTGTCGAAATGCCAAAGTTCAACAAATGGTTAAGCTCGTTGCTAAGGAACAAAGAGAAGCTTGAGGAGATCGCCATTACGACCGTAAATGCTGAATGTTCTGCTATCATCATGAACAAAGTTCCCGAGAAGCTCGAAGATCCGGGAAAATTTCTTATCCCATGTGCTTTACAAGAGCTCAATAGAACTAGTGCTTTAGCCGATTCCGGAGCTAGCATTAACCTTTTACCTCATTCTATCTACAAGAAACTTGGGCTTGAAGCTTTGACTCCTACTCGAATGACACTTGAGCTTGCCAATCGTTCCATTACTCACCCAATGGGCATAGCCGAGGATGTTGTAGTTAGAGTTGATGGTTTCACTTTTCTTGCTGATTTTGTGGTGGTTAATTTTGAACCCGACCCGAGAGTGCCTATTATTTTAGGAAGACCTTTCCTTCGCACTGCAAAAACTCTCATTGATTTGTATGAAGAAACATTGACTTTAAGAGTAGGAAAAGAAGAACTTGTTTATTATGCCGATAAATCTGAGAAAAACAAGGAAAAGAATTTTGTTCATGCCATTTCTATCATTGATTTTTCAAAAGACGATCCGTTTAGTGGCAGTACCACTAATACTCTTCCTCCTAGTTCTTCTCCGGTGAAGACTAGTGATAATTTAGAGAAGTTCGCCGATGAACTTGCTCCTCTTGATTCGTTACCACTAGGTAATGATGATTCGACTCTTAAGAAGGATTTACATGAAGTAAATTTTCAAGTTTACTCAAATCCTCTTTTCGAATTCGATGATAATTTCAAATCTAGCAACGTGAATCCTCTCTTTGAAGAGAACGATAAGGATGCCGAGATTAAGTCTTCTTCTTCCTTTACATTTACTTCACCGGAAGAAAGTGAATTTGAAGCTTATTTTGAAATAGATTCGATTCCACCGGGAATTGATCTTACCCTCCCTCCTACCCTTGAAGTTTCAAGTAGCAATCCTACTTCCTCTACTCTCACCAGAGAGAAGGTTTGTTCATGGAAGACGCTGATGTTTTTCTCGTTGGTCCGATTTGTGTGGAAAATGATGACTCGAATTGCGATAAGGAAAAAGATAATTTGTCTCTTGGCAACTTACTTACATCAAAAACCAAAACTTCTTTCTCGTCCTCAAGAAGTTGAAGAAATCAAAGAAAAAGAAGATGAAGTTTCAAGTGATGTTCCAATCCATACTATTGTCATGCCAATAAGAATCACTTTTGATAATCCGATTGATTTTAATGATCATTTTTCCAAACCAAAGGATTTTAAAAAGGACTTAACCGTTTCATTTGATTCCTCCGAATCAAGTATTTTACCATCTCCTTTGTTAGATTCCGACTCGCCTTTCACTGCGGAGTTGTCGGCTAGTGTTACCTTGAATTCTCTCAGAAACGAGGACAAAGTATTCAAACCGGGTATACTAGTTTATCATGCCATTCATGATAAAAATCTTGTTACATTGGAGGAGAATTTAAAAGAGAACATTTCCTCCGGGACTCTTTTAGTTTTCAAAGAACCGTCATTTCTTCTGCCTCCGCCAGAACCACCAGATAAATGTTTGAATTTTGAGCCCATTTTGGTTATGAAGAATGTTGTGCTTAATGAAGCTTTCTACCAAAGCAATGTTGAAGATGTCAATTCCTTCACAATTATCATTTGGATTTTTCTTCCATATTTCCCTTACACCAAGGAATCACCTTTGATTTTCTCCTTTAGGAGTGAAAATTTTGTTTTTGACCCCGGCATCGTCACGTTTCATAAGCCAGTGGTATGTTCAATGAAAGTTTTCTATTTGCTCTCCCTAAGGACAAATTAATTCAGGGATCGAGTCGAGCTTGCGACTCGGTGACCAAAAACAAGCCGCTTCATGGGAGTTCACCCCATGCTTATCCTTTCTATTTTCTTTCTATTTTCTATTATCTAATGTGTTGTGTTGAGAGAGGCTTGTACTCTTTCCGATTGTGTTCCTCGTTGTTTGTTGTCATGTTGTTATTTGCAGGATTAACCCAACATATTCAAAGAATCCTCTCGTGTTCGATGCCTAAATCCGAAGCACTCGAGTTTCTCATCCATTGTGCGTGAAATTATTATGGATATCAAGTACTCCTTTCATTAATATCGATATAACCAATTATCTTTGTCTACTTAATAAACGTCTTAGTATTTACGTAGGATCCCGACCTTAAACATTGAGGACACTGTATCATTTTAGTTTGGGGTGAGGGAATCTATCGATTTAAATTGCTTTGCTTTATTGTTTGTTCTGCACGTACACCCGTTTTCCACAAAAATAGCAAAAAATTTAATTTTCAGTCAAATTATTTAAAAAAAAAACTAAAAAAAACAAAAAAAAACAAAAAAAAAATGTTAAGACAAAAATTATGTTTTCTCAGATGGTAAGAACAAGAAAGTAATTTTTTTGAACCCGATTGAAACGTGTTGAGTTCTAGCTGTGTTTTTCCCTTAACAGATTTAATGGACGATATTTTATGCTAGTACTCATTACATGCTAGACTTGAATCGTAGACAATAAAGCTTGTGCCTAATCTCAAGATAGATTTTAAATATGCCAAGTTGGATTTTATATAGGCCAATAACATTTGCAAAATATTCTTTTGTGTAAGCAACAAGAAATGATAGTGTTATTATAATTTCATGATATTAAACGTAAATAAGTTGGATTTCTTTCAAGCTCATATTATTACTTGTGGCTTTTTTCTCCCATTAGCTTGTTTCACTTTTATAAGAATTTTAATAAATAGAGTTTGTATGTGTTTTTTGGTTAATAATTAGTTAATAAGAAAGTATTTCTTTAGTTCCTATTGTGATTAGGGATGAGTACACATCAGGAATACTTAATTTGGCTTAATAATACAAAAATATAATAAATAAGTATCTCTGCCAGATTACTTCATCGTGTCGGAGGCGTGGCGATGTTGGAGGTTTTTCATATAAAGTAGAGTCCGGTGTCATAATCAGTAGAATAACCTCATTGTCGACTCGCATATCCATTGCTTCGAGAATAAAAGGCACCGGTGTCTTTACTTATAAATCCAAGTCGAAATATGTTTTGCTACTTCGTGTCGAGGCGTGGCCGATTGTTGTTAGCCTACTAAAGGACGAGAATAATAATGTTGCTTAATTTTTGTCTTATTTTGTGGCCTTAAATGAGCCTTAGGGATTAGGTGCAAATGAGGATTGACCATTCTTGTCTTTAAAGAGCTAGGGTATAATGACATGATGGTGCCATGCTTAAGAGCCTAATTAAAAGCCAAATTTTGGTCTCCTCGATGTGGACTTTATTTCTTGATTGCATTTGATCTTTGAGAAGGGCTAAGAGCTAATATTGCGTTCTTTACCAAAACTTTTATTTTCTGAATTAATAAGTATCGAAACAAAAGTCCTTAAAGCCTACTTCGGTATATGGACTTAAGTAAAAAATCCTGAGATACAAAATTAGGATTTATGGAGGAAAAATAAGACACAATTAAATATGTATGAGTAGTGTTAGTGTCATACTAGTAATTAACGATGATCTTGTTTTAAGCTTAGCATGGGAAAGAGTGAAAAATCCGTGGGATGATGAAGTTAACTTTTTAGACAACTTAAAATTGTGCTTTTGGATCTATTGATCCTAAAAGTTACCAATTGGTAAGAAAACATTGCATATTGTCAACACAAATAAATTGTAGTTAGGTAGTTAATAATCAAGAAAATCCATAAAAAGAGAAAAATCTTAGAAAATGGGAAGTCGGGTGTTTTATAACTTGTGATCTCTTATCTTTCTCAATCAAAACTCTTTGCTACTTTTCAAAGGTTTAGTTTGGGGAATTTTCGAGGTATTTGGTTATAAGGCATGTGATACTTGCAGAGGACAACAAATCGTTTTAGTTTGGGGAAATTTTGATAAGTTGTAGAGTTACATCAATCAGATTATGCTTAAAAAAGACCCAAATAAACTCAAAACGGATCAAAAATGGCAAAAATGTGCTTGTATCTAAGTTTATTTTGTGCAGGTTTGGATATGTCAAATATCACAAGAAATCAGTTAAAAACGGACACGAGAACGGATGAGTGATCAAGAAGCTAAAGAACTCAAAGCTGAAGCCAAAGAAAATCAAGCCTCAACCTTCTTCAGTCTACCTCAGCTCTACTTCAGCAAAACCAAAGCCCAACTCCAATGATTTAAATCTCCAGGGACTAAACTTGCAAATTTTCAAAGTATATTATGACTTGAAAATGGAGAAATTAAGTCCAAGGGCTTAATATGCAATTTCTCCAAAGTTGTTTATAAGCTTGATAATGTCTTGCCAAACACAAGGACCGGTTGTGTAATTCTCTCAAAGTTGCAAAAAGGGCGCGGGTCAATGCCGGGTCAAACTACCCATGGGTACTCCTTTCCACCAATCACAGCCCTAGCCCCAACCCAATTACCCGTTCCTCAACCCAACCCTAACCCGACCAAACCCGGGTACACTTATACCCCAAATAACAGTTACTGTGCTCACTTTTTACCCAATCTCGATTCACCTCACTCTCTCACTCAAGAACACCCCAAACCCACATAAACCCTAGTTTACTAACCCCTCACCCCCACAATAATTAACCTTAGGGTTAATGAACCCCTCACAACCCGTAACCCACCCATCACTATCATCTCACCCCTTAACCCATTCCACCGTGTAAAAAAGACGGATTGTGATTGGTGATGTGACGTGTGTGAGTATACACACTCACATAACTAACACACATCAAGACACATCATCGATCCGGGTCATTACACTATTAATCGTACGGTTTATATTACAAGATCAAAGAAAGAAGAGGATTAAAGGGCCGAGATCAAGGTGAGAAGAAGGACCTAGAAGCTCATGGCTCGGGTATATATACCCCTATCATTCCAGCACAAGAGGATAGTTAGTTTTTAAATTTTTTTTCAGTTTTATTTTTTTTTTACTTTTGATTGATTCGGTTGTTAGTAGTTTTTTTAATTGTAATTTCAATCTCATGATATTTCATCTCAAATTGTAAGCACTTCATTTCAGTTTTAATAAAAGTTTATCTTATATAAAAATCGAGTGCGCTCATTTAAATTCTGTCAAGATATATATGTTTGTGTTTGTTATTGTTGTTGTTTGAACAAGACTTGGAACAAAATGGAGTTGGATGGCTGCTATTGTTTCGAGGGGTTAGTGGCTGAGGTCAGCCATAGGTTAGATTAGGATTTTGATTGTGCACAAGGGCTTATGTGAATAAGCCATAACCCCACTCACTTATGTGTTTCCTGTTTAAGCTAGGAAACAAAAGGTACTTTTTATTTTCTCTTAAGCTTCATTAAATTTTATTATTGTCTATTTAATTCTGTTTAAAGCTTTTGATTCTGTTAATTATTAGTTGATAAGCAGTTAGATAAGCTGCATTGAGTAAGCAGTTTTTAGGTTAAAAAGTTAAATCAATCTTTTTGTTTTAGGATGATTGATAAAAGTTGAATGTTTATTAACTAGAAAAAAAGCTTATCAACCCTTATAAGCACTCTCAGCTTATTTTAATAAGTTAATAGTTAAGTTTTTGCATTCTTAAAAAGCTAATAAGCTGATTTTTTATTAAAAGGATGCTGATGGTAATTTGTTTAGTGCTGCCAGGTGGTACTGATTTGATCAATTTTATAAATGTCATTTAGTATTAGAATTTGGACAGCTTTTAATCCTTGTATTACTCTGTTAGTCTTTTAATTTTCCATAGTTATCCTTAGTTCTTATTTGTTAGTCTATGTTAAAGTCCCTAGACCAGGACTGTTCTGCCAATAGTTCGAAAACTTTGTGTAGGTTAATAAAACCTTTAATTAACCCCACAACCGCCTACCCTCTATTACAAGTTTCGTCACTTTTACCCCATGTCTTTTTTGGTTCTTAGTTAAGTATTATAAAATATAATTTTTATAAATAATAAAAATTTAGGTTTTTTTAGTATAATTAGTTAATTAGTTTTATTTAGTGATTAAAATTGGGCTTATTTTTATAGTAATTTTCTGCACTTTTTCTTGTTTTAAAAAGTATTTTTACATAATTTTTAGTTTAAGTTTAATATTTTTAAAAAAAAATCATTTTCGAATTTAATCTTTAATTAATTTCGAAAATCAAAAAATCATAAAAAAAAAAAAAAAAGAGTTTAATAAAAACAAAAAATATAAATTTCAGTTTTACACACTTAAGTCATTTTTTATAAAACAAGAAATTTTTATCTATGTTTAACATTTAATTTCTCTAAACCTTTCGTTTTTTTAAATTTAAACTTAATTTAAATTTTTAATGCTTAAAGTAGAAAAAGTAGTTTAAAAATGTTTTTATCTTATTTTTAAAGTAATTTAGGATTAAAATAGACTAAAAAGTATTTTTCTTAATTTTTATCAATTTAATTTTTATTTTTAGAATTTAATTTAGATTAAATAGATTTTAATTCATAAAAAAGTCAAAAAGCCTTTAAAAAATATTTTTCTTTTTCCTAAAATTTTCTTTAGCATAAAATTATGATTTAAGAAATCAAGTTTACATTTTTAAGATTTAAATTGTATTTGTATTTTTAAATGTCGCATTTTCTTTAATTTCGTAACTAGTTTATTTGATTAATTATAGTTTAATTGTGCTTTAATTTTAGTATTTAATAATGATCAAAAAAAAAATCACATACTCTAATACAAATCAGATCCGACTAAACGAGGTTTCCATTCCACATCCACGTTGGGATAACGAACCCGGGGTGATCATACTTGCCCGGTTTATTATACTAATCTATATTATATATATATATTTTTTAGAGTGAATTTTTATTCAAGGGGTAAAACTGTTTAACTTTCTTAATTACTCTCGGGATTATATTATTTTATATTATATTTTACGTGTGTAAAACTTACAACCAGCGTTCCATAAATGCAGCTTTTTTGCGTGACGAAATGACCAAAATCGTTACCAATGTACATTGAGTTTTGATTGCTCACTTTTTGGTCATTTCTAAAACTTGAAGCTATTTGTACAACCTCCATTTGTAATTTATGCTTTTCCATAAAATTTCATGTTTGGGGTACCATATACGACATGTACATGTAGCATGTAATTTACATGATGTCGAATCTTCTCGTGATCTCAAATGAAACTCCGCCAGCAGAGCAATAAGCGAAAAAATGTTAGTACAAAATATGTAATGGGTTAAAAAGGTGGATATGGAAGGTTGTTGAGCTAGGCCCAAGAATGAGATCTTGTACTAAATCAAGTAATGAAATGATTCCATGCACAATGAAAGGTAAACCGTTAGTCTTGCTGTGGGGACGGACCCCACGATTGGACTCCGACGTAAGAGTAAGTAAACATATTTGTCAGAAAATGTCAGAGTATATGTGTGTGTAATGTGGTCAGATAAGCATACCTTATAGGGTGTCAGAGCACCCCTTTTTATAGGTGAGCCAAATATTAGGTTTTCCTAATATTTCGCTCATTTTTGTTAGTGGGCCGAAGTGGGACCCTAGACAGGGCAAGATCCGCAATAGTCGTGTCCTTGCGGACTTGGGCTTTCCTTGCAGACTTCTGCTTGTCCTGTGGAAGCGTCCTATGGAAGCTTTATGTCCATCTTGCTGTCTCCGGACCATAACCAGTTGGTCTGGGCTTAGTTTTAGTCCATTGTGTTTTGCGATTGCTTTGTTGGGCTTGGGCCCATACAACTTACTTAGTCCAGGCCCGAAGGCTTGTTATACATATTATACGTCATCAAGTCCCCCCAGTCTAGTATGTCTATTGCATGCGATGTTGTTACATGCGGTAGGTATTGCTAGACTCAGGTTCTGTTATATTCCCATGCTTACTTTCGTCTCCGTGACGCTAGTGCTTCCCGCGATGGTTTCCTTGAATTAGTAGGTGCGATGTGATTGACGTGGGCCTGTTTTTAGGCCTTTCATATAGCCTGAAAGTTTTGAACGGGATTAGATCCACGTACTCAACTGTCATCACTATCTTTTACCTTTCATCCTGATCGTTACCGAGGGACATAGCCACGTGGGAGCATCTGGAGGAATCTTGTATTTACTATACCGAGGGTATAAATACTCGGTGTAGTTTTCACTGTTTCCTTTTTCATCTTCTCGAATTATAATCGCCATTGCTAAAAAATTCTTCCAACTTTTCAAAAAGTACTCCTTCGGTAGCCTTATTTCAAAGAACTTAGGCTTTCAGGATTCGGCCCCCAATTCTTGCTTACTATTATCATGAGCAGTAGTTACAGATATAAAGTCGTCTTACCTACAATCTCTAAAAAAAATTTGCAAAACATTTCATATTCCTGATGAGGTTCATCCACAGTTACCCAGCCCTAACCAAACAATTCATGAAATGCCTACTGGCAAAATAGGTGTATATACTAGATTCTTCGAGTACGCCAATTTTTGATTACCACTTTCCACTTTTCTTGTTAACGTGCTCAGACACTTTCATATCCATATTTCCCAACTATCCGTTATTGGTGCGGCCAAAGTGTCTCATTTTGAGATCCTTAGTCCAATGGTTCATGGCTTTGAGCCAACAGTTGGGTTATTCCGTTGTTTTTATGTGAACTCTAAAATCAAAGGCTGGAAGTCGTTCAGTAAGCGCCAGGGATGACTCCGTTTGTTACACCAAACCCTTAAACTCA
The DNA here is from genome assembly GCA_026074375.1 of Tanacetum coccineum. Classification (NCBI taxonomy): domain Eukaryota; kingdom Viridiplantae; phylum Streptophyta; class Magnoliopsida; order Asterales; family Asteraceae; genus Tanacetum; species Tanacetum coccineum. Next base: position 50,991 of record BQNB010015318.1, on the reverse strand, counting down.
TTGAAAAGCTAGAATGATCATTTCTTTTGGGTTGACGCTTTTGCTTGTCCTGCCTCCTTTCCGTGGAATACTAGCAAAATTAATCGAAGACCCATCTTTAAGTCTCTAAATTTAAACACAGAACATTAAGCCTACCCTTAAGCCTTGTTGCATATTCGGACTCCGATCCATAAATAATCCGAACCCTTTCCCGTTACTTAGTAGGAATTCAGTCGTAACTATACTTGACGAAGATAGCTTATCTCCATATTTCTGCATGAAAATCTCAGGGTGGGGAGCTATATTATGTTGAATGATTTTTGTTTTGCCTTTTGAAAATTTTGCTGATCGTCTTATTCTTTTCGTGTAGAAATGGATTTGCTCTCCTTCATCCAAACTGCCAATCTTACAAAGGTGAGGAATGTGAGGGTTGGTGAAAGGCAACGTACTGAAGATGAACCAAGGTTGTTGGATATTACTGTGGGACGTGTTGTTCCACTGTTACCAATTGATCTTGCTCGTGCTGAAAGCGAGCTAGATGCAAGTGTTGACAAGCTCTTTGATGAAGGTAGTAATGGTAACCAAGCGGAGCAGGGTGATTCTGCCAGTGGTGGGCATGGTGTTGGTATCCAGCTAGTTAGTGAGGCTGTGGAGACTGTTGTTGAAGATGCAGCTCCTGTGCAACCAAGGTGTCAAAGAAAAAGAAATAAAATTGTTTCTGATGCTGGTGGACCTTCACATCCTCCCAAAAAGTTGAGGGAGGATCATGGAACTCTAAGTGGGGCCTCCATAGGTGGTAAGTCCAGGTCTACGGTTCAGCGGTTGCTTGCTGGAGTTGTGCAAAATGCTAAGGTCAGGGGTGAGCCTATTCCAACCCTGCCTTTTGTCATGTCCTCTGTTTCTGCCACACCGGAATGTGAAGATGAGGCTCATACTGACTCCGCAACCGAACTTAACCTTCGAACCATCGGTGCTCCACCAAGGTTCGTTATCTCTTCAAATTATTCTCATCATTCCGGTGCTAATATTGCGGAAGCTGAAGTTGATTCTTTTGCCAGGCCTTCCGTTCCGTTGATGACAGTGGCCACTACCGTTTACTTCCAATTGCAGCTCACTGCTACAAAACCGTAAAAGAAAATTGTTATCTTCTGTTTTTTGTGTGTTTTTTCTTCTGATGTTGAGGGGCTGATCACAATAGTCAGGTTGGCTTTTCTCACTTACCTTGCAGTGACTTCCATTGTTGGTGGTATCCGCACATATTATTAGCCTTGACAATAACGAATCTTCAAAATTAGTAATAATTTGCCCTAATAGAGTGTAACCAATGGTTCTCATCTAGATGACGATCATACTTGCCACGAAATGGTGGATGAATTTGCTCCTCCTAAGTTCTTTGAGTCAATCCATGGTATGGAACATGACCAACTTTTCACAGAGTTCAATGTAGGGGCTGCTCGCCAAATGTCTCTTAGTGCTGAAGTTAGGATGCGTGCTGAATACAACGTTAGAGAGAGAAGGCGGTTGAACGTTGTTGTGAGGGAGAAAAATTCATTGTTGAAGGCCAGGGATGAAGAACTTGAGAGTCTGAAGACACAGTTTAGCTTATGAGATCGAAAGCGCGGAGGCCCATACGTCTCCGTGCCAAAGCCACTAAGTTTGAAGTTTTTAAGAGATCTCCTTCGAGATGAGTGAAGTTCTGAAGAGCAAAATGCAGCTTTGGAACAAGAGAAAACTGAATCTGAGTGAGGAAAGTATCCAATCTGCGACTTTTAGTTAAGGTTATGAGAGCAAGAAGTTGCTGACTTGGATGCTAAGCTCTCTCCTCTTTTTTTTATATATATATTTCTAAAATGCTTCTTCATAATTACAGGTGCATGAACTGGAGGCTTCTTCTGCTGGAGGGCCTTCCAAGAGAAAGATACGGCGTATGGAGTGTATTATTACCACTTGAGAGTTCCAATGAAAAGATAAAGAAGGTGAATGAGAAGTTTGATAAACTATGTGCTGATTTTGTTGAGATGGCCCTTCATATTAAGGAGAAATTCTATCCGCGTCTCTTGACTCCTATTTCCGAGCGTCGGTGGTTACTTATCCACGGCATGGAACTTACCATTGCCAAATGTTAATAAACTTTACTGAATAACATGTCCCCATCTCAGGACGGCGATTGGTAAGGCCGATGAGCAAGGTATCAGGAAGGGCTATCTGCTATAAAAAATAGAATTACCCACGAATGCAGAGGGTAGAAATTGACCTACGTAGCTCTTCGTAAACCCCGTCGCTGAAGCCTGATTGATCTAACCTGCCTTGCAACGCCTTTAGAGTGCCAATTTTTCCTTAATTGCGGGGTTAAAAGCCAACAAATATGCTAATGTTGACACAATAATGAACCTTCTTCGTCTAGAGGACACTCTTGCTGAAAGATTATGTTTGATTGAGTCGCAGCCTCATGTTAATCAGCTGACGGTTCCTATCCATCATTCTTCTTCAGATAACGAGTCAATGTGCTTATTCTTTATCACATATCAATAGATGATTCCCAGTCCTGGGTCTTTGAAAGATCAAAGAAAATATTGCCAATCATGTGTCAGCTCTTCGTGATGTCTTTGTTCCCTTATCTGAGCCCTTGTCCGCTGTGGCTTTGGAAGGTAGGGAAGGTACTTCCGTGGTGCTCCTGGTACCGCTGATACTACTACGGCTCTATCTATTGTTGTTGCTTCTACTAAATCGTTAGGCCTATTACCATAGATACTATGAGGTTTACCGGTGCGGACATCAGGCACACTTCGAAATGACCTCTTCCATTTGCTCTTGTTATTATTTCCTAAGGAAGTTTTCCCGTGATCGTGTGTGGTCATTTTTGTTATGGCTTTTTTGTATTTATACAATATTTCTAATAGTTTTTATCCGTTAGGTACCGCGGTCATTTGTGACCTTTTTGTTACGGCGAAACGTACTTGTACAATGTTTTATTGCTTAATATGCTTCCGCTATTGTTTTAACACCATGGCGATATGTTTGTCTTGATAGTCTTTGTTTGAATATTGTTTGGTTATTCTCCCTATACTGGGTTTGCAATACCTACTAATTATACTTGAGTTAATTTTGAGGTTACTCACCCTTTTGTTATACGAAATAACATTTGGTTGGGTCATGCCCTTTTGCGTACGCGTCTTAATCACATAAAAAAACAACTTTACATGATAAAGAATAAGGAAATTTACGGAAAATTTGTGAAGGTAGCTAGGCTTCACTTTTTATTGAAATTTCAAAGAAAGACATTACAATGCATAAAATAACATAAATTGAAGTGCATTACCCCCACTGCGAAGTCCGCATGGGTGAATTGCTTGTAAAACCTAAAAATCTCAATAAGAGTAAAATGACCAAAATGCCCCTAATGAAAGAAAAATGCATAAAAGCTTAAATAAATTCATTTATGTGTTAAGAAATTATGAGAAAATACAAAATATGTGCAATTATGAAATTGTTGCAAGAATAAATACATTATGTATACAAGAAAAATAATTAAATAATTATATATATAATTTATCATAATGCCAGAAAGTAATATGTATTTATATATTATCTTTACAATTAATAACAAATAGAATTTAGGATAATGATGTAAATAAATAGGCAATGTTTTACAAACTGATAAAATCAAATTAAAAGAGGCCCAAGTTCCGGCATACATCACCTATCATAATTCCTTATACATTTTTCATTTAAAATCACTAAAACGAAAAGCACCGAACCCTAATAAATCAATAGCGGCACATAAGAATTTATTCAAAGGACAAAGACAATTTTTCTAAGGTGATTTGAGAAACATATACAGTGGGATTTATAGTTAATGAATATCTTATAGAGCTAGCATTTAAGAAGTCTACTATGTCTGCAAAATCATCATTCCTTTCTGTTTTTGTCAAAAACGCCACCATATTGTGTTGGTTTTCAAAGTCCAAGTCCGCCATTGAAGATTAATTGGTTGTAGTCCCTGCAGGTCACCCCATCGTTAGTTTAAGGGTTCGGTGAACAAAAACCAATATAAACTCAAAGTATAAGAACATATTCTGGTAACTTAACATTTACTTAAGAACAATTTAGTCCCTTAAGTCCTTAAACTTATCATTTACTTAAGAACAGTTTTTAGTTGCAATTAATATAGATGGTTAAGGCTCATTTCCTCTTATAAATATCACCTATACATTAACCCTAATTTTATTTCCTTTAGCAGTTTATGAAGAAGATTGACTTAATTAAAGGAACATATATAAGAATACTTACTAGTGGTGACGGGAGTGGTGGGTCTATGACGGGAGAGTGACAGCGACGAGACGTGATGAGAGATGTGGTGGTGACAGGATTTGTGGTGAGATGAGAGGAAGTTTTGGCATGGTTATTTTGGCCTATTGATCTTCCAGGAGGAGTTGTTTTTGTGCTTAATTTGGTACATGATTCATGAAATTTTTGGGGGGAACACATTGTCATGAATTTTATGAAATATTTCACGATAATATTGGAGGAAAATACCTTTAGCCACGATAATATAGCAAAGGTTGAAAAAATCATAACTCGATAGCCGGACGGTCGACCTCTCAGTAGCTTGTAATCGTTCTAGGCGGGATTAATCAGAAAAATACTTTTAGCCAAATACTCCCGCCAAATACTCCCGCCTAATACTCCCGCCTAATACTCCCGCCAAATAGGTAATTAACATGGTCATGGGTTATGTGCATTGGGTTGTAGTGGATTATAGCTTCATGTTATGACACATTAATGACTGGTGACAATGGGTAATTAACATGGGTCATAGGTCATGTGCATTGGGGTGGTAGTGGATTATAGCTAGTGTAATGAAACCCATGCATGACCGGTGATAATGGCTAATTCATATGGGTCATAGGTCATGTGCATTAGGTCACATTCATTAATGGCTATTTGACATCATATGGGTCATATGCATTGGGTTGTAGTTGCTTAGAGTGTCATGTTACGACACATCCATGACTGGTGACAATGGGTAATTAACATGGTTATGGGTCATGTGCATTAGGTTGTAGTGGATTATAGCTTCATGTTATGACACATCAATGACTGGTGACAATGGGTAATTAACATGGGTCATGGGTCATGTGCATTAGGTCACATTTATTAATGGCTATTTGACATCATATGGGTCATGTGCATTGGGTTGTAGTGGATTATAGCTTCATGTTACGACACATCCATGACTGGTGACAATGGGTAATTAACATGGGTCATGGGTCATGTGCATTAGGGTGGTAGTGGATTATAGCTAGTGTAATGGAACCCATGCATGACTGGTGATAATGACTAATTCATATGGGTCATGGGTCATGTGCATTAGGTCACATTCATTAATAGGTATTTGACATCATATGGGTCATATGCATTGGGTTGTAGTTGCTTAGAGTGTCATGTTATGACACATCCATGACTGGTGACAATGGGTAATTAACATGGTCATGGGTCATGTGCATTGGGTTGTAGTGGATTATAGCTTCATGTTACGACACATCCATGACTGGTGACAATGGGTAATTAACATGGGTCATGGGTCATGTGCATTGGGTTGTAGTGGATTATAACTTCATGTTACGACACATCCATGACTGGTGACAATGGGTAATTAACATGGGTCATGGGTCATGTGCATTGGGTTGTAGTGGATTATAGCTAGTGTAATGGAACCCATGCATGACCGGTGATAATGACTAATTCATATGGGTCATGGGTCATGTGCATTAGGTCACATTCATTAATAGGTATTTGACATCATATGGGTCATATGCATTGGGTTGTAGTTGCTTAGAGTGTCATGTTATGACAATTATCCAGATGGTGACAATGGGTAATTAACATGGTCATGGGTCATGTGCATTGGGTTGTAGTGGATTATAGCTTCATGTTATGACACATCCATGACTGGTGACAATGGGTAATTAACATGGGTCATGGGTCATGTGCATTGGGTTGTAGTGGATTATAGCTTCATGTTACGACACATCCATGACTGGTGACAATGGGTAATTAACATGGGTCATGGGTCATGTGCATTGGGGTGGTAGTGGATTATAGCTAGTGTAATGGAACCCATGCATGACCGGTGATAATGACTAATTCATATGGGTCATGGGTCATGTGCATTAGGTCACATTCATTAATAGGTATTTGACATCATATGGGTCATATGCATTGGGTTGTAGTTGCTTAGAGTGTCATGTTACGACACATCCATGACTGGTGACAATGGGTAATTAACATGGTCATGGGTCATGTGCATTGGGTTGTAGTGGATTATAGCTTCATGTTACGACACATCAATGACTGGTGACAATGGGTAATTAACATGGGTCATGGGTCATGTGCATTGGGTTGTAGTGGATTATAGCTTCATGTTACGACACATCCATGACTGGTGACAATGGGTAATTAACATGGGTCATGGGTCATGTGCATTGGGGTGGTAGTGGATTATAGCTAGTGTAATGGAACCCATGCATGACCGGTGATAATGACTAATTCATATGGGTCATGGGTCATGTGCATTAGGTCACATTCATTAATAGGTATTTGACATCATATGGGTCATATGCATTGGGTTGTAGTTGCTTAGAGTGTCATGTTACGACACATCCAGATGGTGACAATGGGTAATTACATTGTTATGGGTTCCTGTGCATTGGGTTGTAGTAGATTATAGCTTCATGTTACGACACATCATGACTGGTGGACAATGGGTAATTAACATGGGTCATGGGTCATGTGCATTGGGTGGGTAGTGGATTAAAGTAGTGTAATAGAAACCCATGCTTGACCGGTGATATTGACTAATTCATTGGGCATGGGTTTATGTGCATTAGGTTATACTGGTCACATTCATTAATGGGTATTTAACATCATATGGGTCATATGCATTGGGTGTTCACGGGGTGGTTCGGTTTAGTTTGTTGGTAACAATCATGTATAATATGCACGGTTCGGTTAGGTTAACCGCAGACATATAAAACTAACAACCGTAACCGAACCATTATAAGCGGGTTTTTTTGGTTTTAAATTTAGCGGTTCCTCGATTTCACAGTTTTGTTTGAACACCCCTAGGTCATACGTATTGGGTTGTAGTGGCTTATAGTGTCCGCGCGAAACATATAATTGTTAAAAAAGGTATTATTGAATTGGAATCACCGGGTTGAGTTATAGCTACTTAACAAAATTGGAATCAACGGGTTTGGGTCACGGGTCATGTGCATTGGGGTGGTAGTGGATTATAGCTAGTGTAATGGAACCCATGCATGACCGGTGATAATGACTAATTCATATGGGTCATGGGTCATGTGCATTAGGTCACATTCATTAATAGGTATTTGACATCATATGGGTCATATGCATTGGGTTGTAGTTGCTTAGAGTGTCATGTTACGACACATCCATGACTGGTGACAATGGGTAATTAACATGGGTCATGGGTCATGTGCATTGGGTTGTAGTGGATTATAGCTTCATGTTACGACACATCCATGACTGGTGACAATAGGTAATTAACATGGGTCATGGGTCATGTGCATTGGGGTGGTAGTGGATTATAGCTAGTGTAATGGAACCCATGCATGACCGGTGATAATGACTAATTCATATGGGTCATGGGTCATGTGCATTAGGTCATATTCATTAATAGGTATTTGACATCATATGGGTCATATGCATTGGGTTGTAGTTGCTTAGAGTGTCATGTTACGACACATCCATGACTGGTGACAATGGGTAATTAACATGGTCATGGGTCATGTGCATTGGGTTGTAGTGGATTATAGCTTCATGTTATGACACATCCATGACTGGTGACAATGGGTAATTAACATGGGTCATGGGTCATGTGCATTGGGTGGTAGTGGATTATAGCTAGTGTAATGGAACCCATGCATGACCGGTGATAATGACTAATTCATATGGGTCATGGGTCATGTGCATTAGGTTATCACTGGTCACATTCATTAATGGGTATTTGACATCATATGGGTCATATGCATTGGGTGTTCACGGGGCGGTTCGGTTCAGTTTGTTGGTAACAATCATGTATAATATGCACGGTTCGGTTCGGTTAACCGCAGACATATAAAACTAACAACCGTAACCGAACCATTATAAGCGGGTTTTTTCGGTTTCGGGTTTTTTTGGTTTCAAATTTAGCGGTTCCTCGGTTTCACAGTTTTGTTTGAACACCCCTAGGTCATATGTATTGGGTTGTAGTGGCTTATAGTGTCCGCGTGAAACGTATAATTGTTGAAAAAAGGTACTTAACGAAATTGGAATCACCGGGTTGAGTTTTTTTTATATTTTTGTAGTTATTTTTTTTATTAAATTTATGGAAGTCTTAATTTAATTTTTGTAGCTTTTTTTAACATTTTTTTACTTCTAACATTTATCAATCTTTATGTAGTTGTAGATTCATGGGTGCATTTGAATTGGGATCCGTTACAGTTTGTGTCGAAGGATGTTTGTGATCTAGTTTATGTTTATGCTTGTCGGACTCGTTGTGACTAAAGGTTTTTAGGCACGGGGTTATAGCCATGACTGAATACCCACGATTGGTTTTCAGACTATATGGATGAGTGTATAACCATGTAAGATTATCACTTTTTAATATGTTAATTATCATAAAATTATATTTTTTTAAAAATAAGTTAAATTGTTAATAACCTTTTTAATAATAAATGATTGCATCTTTTGAGACTAATTTAAATCATTAATGTCAAATTATCACTAATTCAAAAAATTTAAATTTGGAGCCAAATTGTAGCCAAAATTTTTAAACTCACATAGGAAGATAAACGGTTTTCTTTTCCTCATTTCATCATTAATCCCTTTTTCATCTCAAAAAAAAGGCTGCACCAAAACAGAAGAATAACATCTCTTTTTACTCCATTAATTACCACTTTTACTTATTTTCTTTTACACATTGCTGCTGAAGTATCATGGACACTCAAGCCATTGATTAGGCTCATTTGGCTAATTATGATAGTTATAATGAAATTGAAAATGACGATTTAAGATATCATTCAGAGGAGTATTTTGATGATGCGCATGAGGATGATGAAAACAACCATTCAAATGGGAATGTAGTTAAGAGGGGCATAACCAGGTTATATAAGTTTCGCATGGAATATGGAAAACCCGGTGGAGTAAAGCTGAGTGTAACCTTTGATGCGTTGAATAGGATATCAGGAAAACACAAAGCATTGTTTTCGAGTTTTTTAGGAGACATGGTTCGTGAGCATATAGGTTTGAAGATTCTAGCATGGAACAAGGTGGGTTCAGAAGCAAGAGATAAACTATGGGATGAAATCACGGTACACATTTAATATTTTTGAACCCAATACTACATAAGTTTATCCTGCATTTACATTATGTGCAACTAATTCACAACATTCTGTTAACCTTTGCAGCGATACTTTGATGTTGACTTGACAGCCAGAAAGCTGGTAATGAATCGTCTTGGTCAACTTCTAAGGAATTTCAGAACGAAATTGAGACGAACATACATATTGCCCAACCAAGATACACCTTCAAAGCTAAATGAAGTCCCGGCGAAGTATACTGCAATTTTAAAAGCCGAAGAATGGGTCAATTTTGTAAAGTACACGGCCACCCAGGCTTACAAGGTTTTAATTAGTCATTTTTATTTAAGTCCATATATCTTTCATAATTTTGTGTTTTCATATATATTACATCTAAACGCCTTATGATTTTGTGTTGCAAGGTGAAATCAGCTGCAGGTAAAATGGCGCGTTCCAAGTGTCTTTATCCGCATACAATGGGACGAGGTGGATACGCACATGTGAAAGAGCAAATGGTAAGATTACACATTTGCATTTCATAGCATCATATATACTTTCGTTTATATTGGTTTAACTTACATGTGTATGTATTTGATGTTTATAAGATTGAAAAAAAAAGAAATTGAACCAGATGAAGAACCCTCGCGTGGTACACTGTGGTTGAAAGGAAGGGTAAACAAAGACGGAGATTATCCAGATGATGAGATTAGATCAGTAGGAGATAAACTTGTAAGTTTGACTGCAAATTTGTTTATTATGTTCATTTTAGTATAATAACCTATTTCCCATATTGTGTGTGCAGAAAGAAACTGAGGACAAGATCAAAGAAGGAACCTTGAAGGTTGATCAAGGCACTGATGCCATAACAGTTGTATTAGGTAAGGAAAAGGGAGGTTATGCAAGAGGAGTGGGAAGTGGTGTTACATACAAGAGGTATTTTGATCTTCCACGAAGCAAACAAGCAGCTGATGAAAGAATTTTGTTACTACAAAGTCAACTTGATGCTGCGAGACGTGAACGTCAAGAGAAAGAACTATTAATCCATAGTATGTCCTGCAAGATGTCACAGACAGAGGGATTGGTGACTAAACTGAAGACTCAGTTGGCTGCAAAAGGGGGGCAGTTGCAGTCAATGCCAACTCAATTGACACCTCCAGCTGTAAGACATTTTTTATGTTGCTAACAATTTCATTTTCTAATTAACGCTAACAACACTGATCATATAGATAGCGGGTACATCAGACCTAATACCCCAAGACCTCCTTTTATACACCAAGGAGACCTAATGGGCTTACAATAAGTTTCCATCCAATTATAATCTTTTCCTAATATTATTCATGCATATCTAATAAGCAGTCATAACACAACAGTACTAGCTTATATATAATAGTCTTAACTCAGAGCAACATTAATATACTAACATTTGTAACTAACACTAGCACTACTAACATTTGTACTAGCAGCACTATGACTTGGTATATTTTCTTCAGTCTTTAACCAACAGTCTTAACCATAACCAGCAGCATTATCATCAGCGGTACTAAGAATCCTTTTAATCCCATCACATTTCTTAATTTATATTGCAGGTGTCTCTGGTGGACATTCATCCAGTAAATAACAATGCTGATGAGGAGGGCGGAACAACTGTTGTTGGATGTGATCAGAATGATGCGAGCATTCGGATAGAAATACAAAAAAAGGGTAAGTAATTAATAAAACATCCCCCTGTGATTTTTGAATTCTACATACATGTCTTATCTATTTACCGTGTTTTATATGCATACAGGAAACTGTTAAATCTGTGGGAGCTAAGAAAACGACTAGATCAATCCGAAAGGATTCTTTAAGTCAAGATTCCCAATCCAAAGAAAATGTGTCGGTACTACAACAAGTATGTATTTCAACATGTTCATATATTCTTTTGTTTAATTAATTTCTGATACATACATGCAACAAATCATTTTTTTAGGCAATAAAGTGCAGATTGTGGCACTTAAAGAAATCAACTATTATTGCTGAGGGTACCGTATACAAGAGTGATGGAAAAATAATGCTTCCTAACAAAGCACTCCCAAAGGATTTCTATAAAGTGTCAATTGATAAATCTCTAGTGGATGCAGCATTTATACCGGATGTAGAAAATAACGGTTGCACAAAAGTTTTAGATGCAGTAGGTGGTTTTGTTGTATGGCCAAAGAATCAAGTTGTTTTGGATCCAAAGGTACATACATGTGTTCTATGAACCTACATATATATAATTCTTTATATTTAATTTAGTATTTGATACACGCGACAATTTTGTTTCCTGCAGGCAACACCACCAAGTACCATACAAATGATCACTGATGAGAACAAAACTGCACCTAAAGTACAAACGAAGCGCAAAAACGTTTACGTCTCTAGTGATGCCATGCAAAAGGAAGCTAAGATAAGGATCAATCAGAAGGCCTTAGTTTATTGAGAAGTTTAGTATATACGACATTACAATTTTATATTGGTTCAGTTATATACATTCCAGTTTTATTGTATTTGAATTTATTTTGATATATATATTTGATTTTGTTTTGATATATATTGATTTCTTAAATGTGACTAAAAGATGCATATGGTCACACTTGTTAACACTTTTTGGTCATTGTTTGCTTAAATCTTTGTGTGACTAAATATTACAAAAGGCCACACAAACATAAAATTCATGTGGCCATTGGATGATTAATAGTCACACAAAATACACATTTCTTCACTTTAAACACCATATGGTCACACTTATTAACACTTTTGGTCACTTTATGCTTAATTGTATGTGACTAAACACCCAAAAGAAACATGCCTTGTGTGACTAAATATTACAAATGGCCACACAAACATAAAATTCATGTGGCCATTGGATGATCAATAGTCACACAAAATACACATTTCTTCACTTTAAACACCATATGGTCACACTTATTAACACTTTTGGCTACTTTATGCTTAATTATATGTGACTAAATACCCAAAACAAACATGCTTTGTGTGACTAAATATTACAAAAGGCCACACAAACATAAAATTCATGTGGCCATTGGATGATCAATAGTCACACAAAATACACATTTATTCACCTTAAACAGCATATGGTCACACTTATTAACACTTTTGGTCACTTTATGCTTAATTGTATGTGACTAACTACACCCAAAAAACATGCTTTGTGTGACTAAATATTACAAAAGGCCACACAAACATAAAATTCATGTGGCCATTGGATGATTAATAGTCACACAAAATACACATTTCTTCACTTTAAACACCATATGGTCACACTTATTAACACTTTTGGTCACTTTATGCTTAATTGTATGTGACTAAATACCCAAAACAAACATGGCTTGTGGTGACAAAATATTACAAATCGCCAACACAAAACATAAAATTCATGTGTGCCATTGGATGAACAATAGTTTACACAAATATACATTTCTTCAATTTAAATACCATAAGACACACTTTAATTAACACTTTTTGTCACGTATTTATGCATAGTTGTATGTGACGTAAAAAACTCAAAAAAAAACATGCTTTGTTGGCTAATATTACAAAAGGTCGACACAAACCTCAAATTACATGTGCCATAAGATGAATCAATAGTACACAACCAAAATACATATGTCTTCAATTTAAACACCATATAGGATGAGTCACACTTATTAAATTTTTGGTCACCTTTATGCCTAGTTGTATGTGACTAAATACCCAAATCAAACAAAACATGTTTTGTGTGACTAAATATTACAAAAGGTCACACAAACATAAAATTCATGTGGCCATTGGATAACAATAGTCATAAACGAACAAACACATACGTCAACTTTAAAACACCATATGGTCCACAATATTAACACTTCTTGACACTGCTATGATAATTGTAATATGACTAAATCTACAAAAAAAAACATGCTTTGTTGGTTAATACATTGTTTAACGGTCACTAAATAGACCTATTGAGTCCAACAAAAAACGTGGATACGACACTAAAAGCTTTCTTATTTGTTGAACTAACTCGAATGCGTGACGTTATGACCTACGGTCGCGCGACCTTTTGTCACATACGAAACTTTTCGCGTGTGTGACTATATGTATATAGTCACACATTTTTGGTGTGACCAATATCACTTTTTGTACTAGTGATCACCTTCACCACCTATCTTTGGTCATCTCATTCCTTGGAAACTTCTTGAGGCACATGGAGATTCATGTTCGTGTTGCATTCACAATCATACTCTCATATTTGGATTGAGAGATGAACTCCAATATATGTTTTCATATATTGAACATATGCTCTCACAACCACCAACAACCATTATCCTACCACCTCCATCAAATTAACCAAACAAAACATACTCTATGTTTAGTTTCTCAAATAATTGTCCATCCACCATTTTGCAAGAAAGTCCTATGGAGCTTTACTAGTTACAAGACTTTTTGTAGTTTAAAATTTTCATGTATGTTAGCATGTTATTTATTTTCCTTATGTATGCATGAGTATGGTTCACACACTATTTTACTTTTAATGGATGATTATTGTTGGTTGCATTATTATTATGCCATATTTTTCCTTCTTGCTACATGTTAGGAATATTTGTATTGTTCTAACTCGTTTTTGTAGCCAAGAAACCATAGCTCGATTTCTTGGTGCCCTCGAACGAGGGGGAGCACACATCAAGGGGGGCATTCATTCTGTCGATTTTACTAGCAATTCTTGACGATGTCTTTTTGATTCTACAAAAATGGAGAGAAATGACATAAAACTCACTAAATATTTGTTTAAAAATAATTTTACATTTAATGAGTTTAAATTTTGTAATCATCAAAAAGGGGGAGATTGTTGATAGAAATAATGCCTAAAAATATTATTAATATTTTTCACATCTTTACGTTTTGATAATCACAAAATATAAAAACGTTCAATGTAAAATTAAACGTAAACAAGTAATTAGTAGTAAATTTTCATTTCGAAAATTATATCACTTAAAGGTATGAATAAATAAATGCTTAATGCATTTTATGATCAAAGGAAATTTTTATTCAACCTCTCACTTTTATAAAATGTTGTAAACATTTTTATAAACATTACAAAACATTTTCTACAATTAAAAGAAATATTTTATTCAAAATAAACATTTTGAAATTCAAATTTTCGGACCTAAAACGGCTAAAAAGTTCCAGAAAATTCCCCCTACACAAAAGGACAAACTGGGGAGCGCCTAGTCTAGGGCGGCCCCCTTAAATACACGGGCGGCCCCTTATCTTTAAGGGGACCGCCCACCTATTTAAGGGGACCGCCCATAGGTAGACGCTCCTCCAGAATGTCCTATAAATACTGGACTATTCCCTACTATTTTCTCACATTTTACACTCATTCTTTCTGATCAAAAATAGCCCACACATCTCATTAAAATCCTTTGATCATTTAATCATAAAGCTTTGTTTCCAAGTGATCCAAGCTCAATTCCTCAAGTGCAAGAGAAGAATGATTCCATCATCAAGTAAAGAAGTGTTACACCTTAAGTGTGTATTGTAATCTTGTTGCATCCATATCATAACTTGTAAATCTTGTAAAGTTGTGTAGTAGATAGATCTTGGCGATTGTTGTAAGTATAAGTGAATCTTAATGATTCATCCAAGTTGTGATAGTTAGGTGTGAAAATAGAAGTGAAGTAGTGAAGTATTGTGGTAAAGAATACTAAAGCGTGAAGAAGTTGTGTTGTGAAGTCATGAAAGTAGCGAAGAAGTTGTGAAGTCGTGATAGATTGGTTCTAGCTAAGATTAGAACTCGACATCTAGCTTAGTGTCGAAAATTGATATAAGCGAAAGTTGTGTACGGTTTTCTCCGCCATAAGAGAGTTTGTTGATATAGTGAAGAAAAATCTCGAGTTAGGTACTTGAGGAGTAGAGTTGGGCAAAGAGGTTCTTCATAACTGAACCACTATAAATCCTCGTGTTGTGGTTTGATCTTTCTAACTCTCATCTCTTATTTCTTTATTTGTTCTTACTTATTTATATTATTCATATTGTGCAAGTATTGAATTCACAAAAAGTCAAATCTAAGTTTTTATAAATAAACATAAACATTAAATTAAAAAGCGGTAAACTATTCAACCCCCCTTCTACTTTTCCACACAATCTTTAAGCTCAACTTGTTATTCTTCAAAGGGTAACAGGATAGTCAGAGTATTGCCACCTTTGACTCTCCTTAGAACTTCAGCGTATTCCTTCTACATACTAGCTGATATCCATCTCAGCTGACGAGTATGTCTTCAAGTGATCTTCGACTTCCTTGACGATGTCTTTGACTTGAATACGTCTGACGTTGCTCTCTAAGGCTTTGCACTCAGAGAGTCCTTTCATAACCTCTGAGACCCACTACTCAGAGCTTCTTATGTAACCTCTGAGTCCTATTACTCAGAGGTCCTTCAATACCTGCTGATCCCACTCAGCGGGTCCTTCAACACTTAGCTTAATTTTTGTTTAAATCTAGGCACTGATTACTAGGCTCTGAATCGGCCTAACAATCTCCCCTTATTTAAATATAAATTATGCTAAGTATAAATTATTGTAAGTGAGTACACAACTTCTTCTTACAAATAATTTGACAAAACAACAAAAAAACTTAATTGATTTCATCAATACTGGCCCAAATTTTCTAAGTTCTTTTTAACAGTCTCCCTAGCCTTATTACAATCATCCCTAGCCTCTATTACATAGTTTATTTTTTTGACCATTTCTTTAGCAATCTTTGAGTCAACCTTGATTTGGTTCTAGAGTAGGATTAGTTCAATAGTAGGTGCCAAGTGGAACTGTAACGCCCCGACCCAAAAGGGTAGAAGTATTACAAATATGGTGTGACATCAAAGGCATACATAATCATAACACAAGCATAAACAGCGGAAATCTTAAATAAATACCAAAGGAAAATAAGTCAACATGACTTAAGGTACATAAGTTCTTAAAGGACAGACATATCCAAACAAAATAACCGAAATAACGAATGTCTCGAAAAGCAACAAATCATATATCAAAACTAAGATCTCTAGGATAAGTCTACACTCAGCACTCATATCCCGAAAGCAAGCCCCATGTCCTAGCTTAGATACCTGCCGCAAGAAAAGAAAGTGTGGCTGAGCTTACAATAAAAAGGAAAATCTTCACAAATATATATAATACGTTTATAAACCGGGAAGTGTGATTCCCGGGTCGTTATCCCTAACGATTTATGAAATTGAATCCACGTTTGATGTTCGGACAATGATTTGAATTGGAAACAAGGGTTGGTTTGATTATCTACTTTTAAAAACTTAAAAAATAAAACAAATATAACAATTAAGCACGAGGACAAATAACGGGAAACCAAATTTTAACTAAAAACGCAACACGGGACCCCTAAACGGAGGTCAAAAACCCTAAATTTCTAAATAAATACTAACTTAAATTTTCTTTTCAATGGACTTCTATTTGACTAAAAAGTAAGTTTTAAGAAACTAGGAAACAAAAACGGAGTTGAAACGAGATCTAAAATACGAAAACGAGAACGGAAACAAATCCGTTCTTAAAATCGAAATTTGCCAATTAGGGACCCTATGAAAAGCAAAAACCAATTTTACTAGGATCTTTATGATTAAAGAAAATGTTCTAAAAAAGATTTATATTTTTTGATTATTCTTTCCTATTTTTTTATGATTTTTTAAAGTTTTTTAATGAAAATAAATGGTTTAAAAATACTTAAATATCTATAAAATTTCTAGAAAAAAAATACCAGCAAATAGTTATACTAAATAAAACTAGGAAAGATACCTTGATGTTCACAGCTTATCGATAAGGGCCCAGATCAGCTTATAACAGCTTATAGGACTTAAAGGAAAGTGTTTAAAGAATAAATGGTGTAAGAGTCTAACGAAAAAGACCCCAGGGCGCAGTGGTAGTGAGTGTTGTGTGTGTGTTATAAAAGGGTTAATGTGTAGAGGTAGGGGGGTTCGAGTCTTGCTCTACCCCCCGATGTCCACTTCCCCCTTTTTTATTTGAAAAAACTTATATATGCAAAGTTATTAAGCACCTAAAAAATAGCCTTTTTAATAAAAAGAACCCTTTTTTGAAAAAGCCCTGATAAGCTAAAAATTAGGATGAAAAAAGCATGAGCAATACTAATTAACTCATTTTTTTTAACTTTTCTTAAAGTAATATAAGCTTTAATACTACAATTAAGCTAAACTAAGAATTATAAAAAGCTATTTTTCTACCTAGCCCTACCCTAAGAAACAAGTATAAGATCAAAGTTATAAGCTATAAGCTGAAATCAAAATAGGCACTTATGAAAAATTAAAAAAACAAACAGGCCTTAAAGGCTGACTTTGAGATCAAATTTAAGCTCTCAAATAAGCTCTTCAAAAGATGAGACTTAGCTTTTTGAAAGCTTAGATCAAAAACTCTATGAAAATACCTTTAGAAAGGATTTTGGACATTGAGAGCTTATAGAAAAAGCTCAACCAATCAGACAAATCAGACAGCTTATGCTGTCTTTGGATTTTCAGATGAAAAGAAAAACAACTGATTTTGAAAGCTAAAACAGATGATGAATTAAGCTATATTTTGAAAACTAATTGCACACTTGTAAACTATGGGATAAAAGCTACATATATGTTGAATATCAAAAGCTAAAACCTATTTAATCCTACTTAAAATGAAACTAGAAAATAACTGTTTTACTAAAATGACTGCTGATGCAGTTGACACCTTTGAACCATAACTTTTAAAACCTTTTAGTACAGACCTTAGAAAACATTTTTAACACTCAATTAACACCAACCTAAGAACATTTCAAGTAATGTTTAATCTCCTAGGTATTGAAAATCACTATGAATCGCAAAAGAACTTAACAGATTTGGTCTATTATTATTTTAAATAATGAAATCTCAATTTACTCTAACCTAACTTATGAAAACAGCTTAAACACACCTAGATGAGAAACTAAAAACAATATCCTAAGACCAAATGGCCTCTAGCAGTACTATCCTATGGTTAGTACTGCTATGCCAAATACCCCTTTAAAATCCATAAACCTTATTTTCGCTTGCAATTTTGAAATCTAATGAATAATTTTCAAAGACTAGATATCAAACAAACTTTAACAAACATAGTGAACTTATTTCAACAATCTCTTAAGCCAGAATTTAAGATCTAAAGCCTATGCTAATATTTTTTATGTTTATTGTATGTCAGTTTATATATAATAGATTGAAACAAATGATTTAAACTTGAAAATGTAAACTAAAAGTATATAGCAAAAATTATTAAGCTTATCTAAGCTAAACATACCTAATAAGCAAGCAATAAGAAAAATAAGAAATTATTAAGCTAGAATATTAAGACAGAAAAGCTAAATGAAAACTTACTATTAGCTTCAGCTAAAACAAAAGGCTTATAAGAGCTCAAGAGCTTTCAACAGATCTAGTTATCAATGATAGCTCAGTAAAATTCCATATGAGCCCTTCCAGGATAAGCTCATCTTTCTTATGTCAAAATCATTAAGAAAGAGTTAATTATCTGATTTTTAAGGTTCTAGTAGATTAGATGATTAATTAAGCTCAAATCTAAGCTTAGAGACTTAGATGAGCTTTTATGAGCTTATGAGAAGCTTATCCAATAATAACAGCTTATTAAGCCAAATTTGAAGAAAAATGAGCTTATGAAAAAGTTAAGAGCTTAATAAGAAACTTTGTATTATTTAGAAAAAGACTGATTACAATACTTGAACTTAGAAATTACATTAAGAGATCACTAGCTAAAACATTTTTGAAAGAAAAATTACATAAGCTAAATAAGCTGAAAATGAATAAAAAACTAAAAAACTTCCCGGATGTGTGTGCGTGTGAGGCTTTTATATAGCCCTCTGCTGAAGCTTCTAGGTCGCATACGTCCTTGCGCTCCTTGCAATCCCGTACCTTTCAATCATTTTCAATCATGGATGTCTATTTGTGGTCGTTGGATTAGGTTATAGCTCACACGATTGTCAGCGGGATTCGTGATTGAGGACACTGTGCTTCTTTTTGTGGGATGTTATAGCTCAAAAATCCATCTCCCACTTGTGTTTGTTGTTAGCAGTGTCCATTCCCCTTTTTTGGGTTTGGACCAATAGGAGTTTTGAGTGACGTTTCATGGTGCCATGTCATTCCTTGTAGCTCGAATCTTATGTCCACGCCATTAATTTCATTTTGCCCCTTGATTTTGACATTGAGGTCAAACGGGGAAGACAGTGAATAGTGGTAACTGTTCTTCCCGCGTTTTTTTACTTTTATAAAAGGTACGGGGTTTGACTTTCTTTGACCCGGGTTATAAAAGCTTTGGGCCACGTGGTTTGGTGTTGGATTTGTTATAAAAAAGTTAACGAGTGTTAACTTCTATTAATAGAAAGTTAACACCGTTAGGGCTTTAAGGATTGTTTTTTGTAATTTGGTTAACTTTGAGGGACTGAATTGGGAATTTTTGGGTTTTGTCTGTTTATGGTTGACCACTGTTGACTGAAGGTTGACTTGAGTTGACCACTATTGACTTTTGATACCATTCTCTCGGCTCTTTGTGTGCTCTTCCGTTCCCGTGTCCGTGTTTGTCCGGTTTTTGACCGTTTTCTTGAGATTTTTGCAATATCCGTACCTACACAATCACAAAGACAAAACAAGCAATATTCAAGCATTTAAAGCACAATTTTGTCTTTTTAGGGCCATTTTTGACATAAAATGTTTTTTTTTTTTTCCCTTTTTTTTTTTTTTTTTTTTTTTTTTTATTTTTTTTAGGTTATGTGTTTTCACACATATCAAAATTCCCAAAAACTAGCGCATTGCGTGTCCTACGCAAATGTTATTGACTTATAAACCAATTATCTCAAAAACTTTCCCAACTAAACCTTTGAAAAGTAGCAAAAATTTGAACTAAGACTAAAATTTATATATATATATATATATATATATATATATATGTATATATATTTTTATATTTATTTATTTAAAGAAGACTTCTTTTTGAAAAATTCAAGCATAAATTTGAACTAAGACTAAAATTTTTGCTATATATTACATAAAAATTGTTGATTTAAGTTTAATCTCCAAAAACAACACGTATATTAATCCGATTAAGCAGATCTATGGCGATGAAAATGCAACAAGTTACTACATGAGCTCTTAAGATTTCCAATTATTCTTTGTTTAGCATCCTACTCATACCTGACTCTATCATTTTTCGTTCTTCGCAAAATTAGCTAACGGTTAGCCTAAAAGTTAAGGAACAATCTAGAGCTCAACACGCTCGATCGGGTCAAAATTTACTCTTATTCTTACCCAGCAAGAAAGTCAAAATTGTAACAAAAACACTTATTTTATTTTTTAATTTTGGTGTGGGAAAACGGGGTACGTGAGAACAACGGGCAAAAGTAGGTAAGATTATATCGAAGATATACTACCCCATACTAAAATCAAACATTGTCCTCAATGTTTCCTAGCCTAAGACTTAAAAACCCCATACTAGAACTCAAAAAGGTTGAATGCATAACTCAAGCCTAAAGAAAGTATCACAAAAATCTCAAGTTGTTTATTAAGTGTGCTAAAAGATAAATGTTAGTCGATAATAATCTTTAGGATATCGGATTTCCCCAAACTAATGGCAAGCAAAGGCTAGGAAGCTCGAGTGGAGCGGGACAAAACACCGAACACGAGAGACTTCAAAAAATTTGGGTCAATCCTGCAAAAAATCACAACAAACAATAAACACAAAGATTGGAAGAGTACAAGCCTCCTCACATCACAATAGAAATAAGAAAGAAAATAGAAAATGGATAAGCATGGGGTGCCTCCCACGAAGCTCTTTGTTTTTGGTAACCGAGTCACATAGCTGGACTTGATCCCTGAATTCATTCGTCCTTAGGGAAAGTCTAGAGATTTGGGATAACCGTAGGCGGTGTTTCCCCTCCGAAGTAGTGCTTAAGTCGGTGGCAATTCACTTTGAAGTTTGATCCGTCAGAGTGAGATAATTTGGTAGTGCCATATGGAAAAACTTCGGTTATAGTGAAAGGGCCAGACCATCGGGTTTTAAGCTTCTCCGAGAATATCTTTAGACGAGAGTTGAAAAGCAAGACTTGATCACCAACATTGAAAATGCGGTTTTTGATCTTGGAGTCGTGAAGCTTCTTTGTCCTCTCCTTATAAATCAAAGAATTCTCGTATGCTTGATCACGAAGCTCATTAAGTTCATTAAGTTGCAAGTGGCCCATAACGCGTACGAAAAGCAGTCTAGAAATATCCTGCTCCTCACACACGAAGCTGGGATAACCAAATCACAATCAATCTTAGAAAAAATTAATTGCCCTTTGCTTTTGGTCAAACAAATCGTACAATTCGCGGAAGAGGATAGCGGTTATTGAAATCGTAATACGTTTGAGTTCGCGGTAATCAATACAAAGCGCATGCTCCCATCCTTCATCTTAACAATAAGACCGGTGCACCCAAGCGAAACACTGGTCTATAAGCCATTCTCCAACATCTCCTGTAATTGCCCTATAACTCCTTCAATTCAACAGGTGCCATACGATAACGGGTCCTTTGAGATAGGTTCAGCACCGGAATTAAACTCAATGCCAAATTCAATCTCTCTAGCAGTAAGTCCAGAAGTTCATCGGGAAAACAAATCAGCGAATTCACGAACAACAGATAAGATTTCAAATTATGGACTCTCCAAAGAAGTGTCCATAACAGAAGCAGAAAACCTGGCACCCATGAGAAAATCAAGGTACCTCCTTCATAGACAGAGATGAGCCTTAACGGACTTAAGCGGTGAGGACCATGATAAATAAATTCATGTTGCGACGTCACCAAAGATCACAGTTCTAGCAAAGCAAGTCGAAGTGGATAGCTCGATGAGAACCATCCAATCCATGCCAAGAACATCAAAGTCAACATATGGATAGGAAGCAAATTCTCAGGGACTAAAACGATCATCAAAACATAGAAGGGCAGTTAACATATCATTTGTCAAAAGCATATGTTTCTTCATTGGGGTTTGAAATTAATTACACGTTTAAATAATGGTGTTAGAGGTCATATAAAGTATCTAGCAAAAGTGGAAATATAATAAAAAAAAAAAAGAATGTGTAGCCCAGTATCAAATAAAAGCGCAGACAGAACGCTCATACAATATAGAGAAGACCCTGTAATAGTAACCTGAAGTCTTGGCCTACTGATCACAGTCGTAGCATAATCCCGCCTAGTATATTGAGGTAGTCCTAGCAAAATCCGTTGGCATACTCTGCTTCTGCTTCCCTTGGGGACAATCCTTCACCTTATGTTGAGTAGACCTGCCAAGTAAAACATCCCCAGAAGCCTTATAACAAACACCCGATGAGGCTTTTCCACAGGTAGTACAAAGAGGTGGAGAGGCAAAGTCTCAGTAGACCCTCTCTGAACCTGCAGAACCTAAAGCATGACCCTGGGTTATAATCCCGAGATTGACTGATTCCCTGGCTGGCGCTGGTTAATATTTACCCCGACCCTGGCGTCCATTCCCATTCCTACCAGCAAACCCTCTGATCCGACACGAAAATCCTGTCGTTTCGAATCATAACCCCTGATCCCTTGACGACCGATGCTCCAACACTCTGGTCTGACGACCCCTATACTCATCTAACCCTGTCCATAACGACCCTTTTTCTCCTGTTGCCCTGTCCCCTGTTCTGAATCCGATTACCATCTCTATCCCGCTTATTCGAATTTCCGCTCTCATGCAATAACTCGATGTTACGGTTGGCAGCTGCAACCTGCGCAACATTCGTAAAATCCGTATTAACGATCAGGTCCAAAACCCACATCTTTTAGAGTCCCAACTTTGAAATTCTAGCTTGTCCATCTGGGCCATCTCCAGCAGTACTCCAACAAAACTAGCCAATCTAAGTGAACCTTCTCCAGGTACACCCAGAATTCTCTCGATCCAGCTGATATATCGACCCATACTCACGCTCATAACATTGTATGATCCAGATGCCGGAAAATACCTGTTGTAAAAGATCTCACGAAAAGCAACCCAAGTACAAGTATCGGCAAAAGCATCGCCTCCAACCTGAGTACGCAAATGAGCTTTCCACCAGCTCAGTGCATCACCCTCTAGTTTAAACGCAGCAAGACGAGTCTTGAAGTTGTCGGGACAACCCAAAACTTGAAATAACTTCTCCATATTCTACCATCTTCTGCCACGCAGAGTGCAGCAGACCAAAATGTAAAGCGGCTTAACTTAGTAAACCTTTCGAACCAAACATGAATCCCATGGGTACAGCATCACCACCACGCATTCCTGAAGTCATTGGTGATCTTAGTTTCTCAAAGCAAACACCGTAAGGTAGAAGCATTGGCCACAGCAGCATAATCATGGCCTCGAAGTTAGGAACATCGTCATCCGAGTTTCTACAGGTAGTCACCATCTGAACGATCAAGAAAACGATTAGCAAACCGAAAACAAATATTACGAAGAGATTTACGCAGAAGGAACCTAATGTCTAACCAATCCTCACAGTCATAGCTAAGCACTAAGGTCATAAGACCTCGTCATGATTAACCTGTCTCCCAACCCCGGCTCTGATACCATAATTGTTAACGCCCCTACCCAAAAGGGTAGAAGTAATTACAAAATGGTGGACATCAAAGGCATTACATAATCACCAACACAGCATAAACGCGGAAGTCCAAATAAATAACCAAAGGAAAATGATGTCAAAATGACTTAAGGTACATAAGTTCTTAAAGGAACAAACATAATCGTTGGATTCTAGATTTGATGAGACAAACTAAATAAAAGAATGAAACAAAGACTAAATCTAGCAGATCAATTTCTACCAGTTGGTGAGAATTATGAAGATTTGGTCAAAGTTACAAGATTAAGATTATGGCGGGGGGAAGAAAGTATTTAATTAGTTTAAATAGTTTCCTTATCATATTAGAAAAGTATTTAATTAGTTTAAATAATTTCCTTATCATATTAATTTACTTCCTTTGTAAGTCATGATCTCTCCCTGTATAAAGAGATCATAAACATAGGTTTATAGATAACAGAGTCGACTGATGAGAGTCGAATAGTAAAAGGTGTGTGTGTGTACACCATAGTTAGATAGTTAGTTGTTGAAGCCCCCAAGAAATGTGGTTTTTAGAACGAGGAAACGTTTGAATGAAAAACATTGTTCAATAACAATTGTCTTCATTATATTCCGTTGTATAATTGTTATCATTGTTATTGTTTATCCTAGATATTAGATCTAAACAATCTGAGTCTTACTGGTATGAGATATTTTAATTCCTTTGTAGATAACATAGTCGACTGATGACAATCAAATAGTAATAGTAATAGCAAGTTTAGTATATCGTTCTTATGTTCATCTTGGTATAGATATTGATATTCCGCGTCAATATTTGTATTCACGGTTATTGTCTCTCATAGTTTCTTTGGATTTATTCAGAGAACTATAAGTCGTTTAAGGCTCATTGAGATCCTGTTGATAAGGACCTACAATATCCAAACGAAATAACCAAAATAACGAAGGTCTCAAAAAGTAACAAATCATATATCAAAACTAAGATCTCTAGGGTAAGTCCACACTCAGCACTCATATCCCGAAAGCAACCCCAGCTCCTAGCTTAGATACCTGCCGCAGGAAAAGAAAGTGCGGCTGAGCTTACAAAGCCCAGTGAACAGATATATATAATCGAACGCAAAAGATAACAGAAAATCAAAGGATACGATACAAGGTGCAAAGGATATCACAAGACATGATCAAAGGAATACAAATATAAGGTAAGACAAATTAGAAGTCAATTCATAGTGTAAGGTAAGATGAATCAGAAAATCAAATCAAGTCCAATTACCAAGCCCAAACAAATCATATCATAGTAACCATGGAGTCGCGAGCTCCAAATATACATATATCATAATGTCATAATCCATCGAATACAAAACAAATCTAGGATGCATCCATACGCCCCTTAAACAAATAATAATCTTCATAATGCGCATATAATATCAAATGGGGGACGGTGTGAGAAATCACTCACCCACACATGAGTCATGCCAAAGGTGCATCAATGACACGGCCATGTTACCTTCATGGCTAGGAAACAAATAGTGGCTCGGGTCTCAAACTAACTGGGAACATAATGACAGATCATATAAGAAAGCCAAGATAAAAGGCTCAGAGCAAATGTAGCAAATCACATAAGTAATCAAAGATAGAGAGGAATATGTCATGAGAAACCTTAACGATAAGGTCAGAATATCTGTACCGATAAGAAATGCAAACGAAAGAGCTAACAAAGCGACCAAATGACCAAAGAAGCAAAGACTGATCAAATAATATGTATCGTGAGTGAAAGATAGAATATCCGTACCTTATTCCGAAGCAAAGCAATAACCAAAGAAAACACCACAGGAATATCAAAATCACTCCCTCTTGACCGAACCTAAAGAAATGATGAATTCGAATTACAAACCATTCATTTAAGTTATACTTTCTATTTTTAGAAACTTTCCATTTTTAGTAACTTTCCATTTTTAGTAACTTTCCATTTTTAGTAAGTTTCCAAAATTAGTAATATTCATCATTTGAGATTCTATTAAGTATTTTGAATAGCTTAGGGACTTAATATGTCAACCTTACAAGTTTAGGGTTAAATATGACAACTTTCCATATTTTAGGGTTTAATATACAAAATCAACAATTTTCAAGGTTAAAAGTGTAAATATCAAAGTTTCACATTTTATTCAGATTATACCTTCCATTTTCTGTATTTACAAGTCAAACCCTTAATTTTACATAATTTACATATTTAGTCCTTTTGGTTTATTAATTAATTAAACATTATCTTTAATTATCCATAATTACAAAACAAGCCCTTATAGATTCAAATATGACAAAATCATACTTTATACATTAAATACTAACCAAACCTTCCACTTTTCAGAATTTACAAATTCAGTCCCTCTATTTTAATTTATTTAATTTCTAATTACTTATTATATGTAATTAACCATTTAAATCCAAAATAATATCAATATGACATTTTACACCCCCCAACTTATTTTATACAGAATATAATAAATATAATAACATGTTTAAAACAGACCTCATAGTTTTAGAAATTACAAATCACCCCCTCATATTTTAAAAACCAAATCGGCTAACTAAATAAATCAACCAAACCCTAATTTGAATTTTCCCAACCACCAACATAATTATTACCCAATAATTAGCATTAAATGAACCTGGAAAAATTAGCAAAACCCTAACCTTAATTTATTTTATCACTTTTATTTCCTTTCCCCTTTATTCGCAAATCGACAAACAAAGATAATCCCCAAATAATTTTTTGAATCTCCTCTAAATTTTTCCAACATTTTATCTGAGTTACATATGATATATACAACATTATAAAAATATAAAATCAAGTGTACAAATATTATTGGGCCAATTTCATAATTATTTCGAAATTAGGGTTTCTAATTTGTTTTAATTCATACGATCAATATAACATGCATGGATATTTTTCCTATGTATATTATGAATTAGAATGATGAAAAATAAGATATAAAAATACCCTTGATAATCCTTGATGATTTGATGAATTTATAATACCCGGTTGTGTTTTTTCGAACCAAAACAATTACCACGATCGAACCAAGCAATCCACGATCTTTCCACAATTTTTCCCATGATCTCCAAAATACCTTAGAAAAATGGTCTCAACCCTGGAAAAATTTTGGTGCCGCCTCTTTTGATTTTTAGGGTTTTCGGATATTTTTGTTTTTAGGGTTTAATAAAAAGAAATGCGTAAGGAAATATAATAGGGTATTTTGGCTGAATTTTTGGGCTTCTAAATAGACTAAATTAGATTTTTAAACTTGCTCAATTTATTTTATTATTATCCTAATTTATTTAATTTAATTGTAATGTACACAAAAATAAATATACATAATTCGGCTTATATATATATACATAAATATTACTTATTTTTCTTACAAAATATAAGGTATTTTAATCTTACATAAATTTCATAATTGTCATATGTTGTATTTTTTTTATAATTTCTAGAATTAAAATGAAATTTATTCATGCTTTTATGTACTTTTCTTGCATTAGGGGTATTTTGGTAATTTTACACTTGTTGAGATTTTTAGGTTTTACATCTATTCTATCTAATGGAATGTCCCTGGGTAGATCCCTTCAGTTCTGGCTGGATTATGGGAACGAATACCTAATCTTAACCACCTTATAACTCCAATTAATTACAAACATGGTCGGTCTTTTGGTATTGTTCTCAGTCTTAAAACCATCTGAAAAACTTAATCAAGGTACTTGTGACACAAGTCAAAACATTAGTACCTCGTTTGTTTTTATTTTTCAAAAATGCTCCCCTCAACACGTGCATCGATATTCCAAAATGTTTAGCACATGAAGGGTGAAGCTCACACTTAAGTCCTTAAGATCATATATTTAGCCATATATTTTAATCACATTTTCTCCCCTTATCAAAAATGTCAAATCTCTTGATATTTTAGATATCAATTGATTCAAATATGTTTAAAAACTGTTTAGGGAGAGAAATGTTCTGACTATTAACAAGCCTTATTAGGAAGATTTTAATGCTCCACCTCAATTTAAGATGGTATTATAGATAGTGTTGAGTATGTTACTTTCAAAAAAAATAAATTTATTAAAAAATTATAGAAAATTCATACTCAAACACTATATATACTTGCCTGTTTTAATAAGTCTAACCTACATATTCATAATATTCACAAGATAAGATTTGAGATTGGACCTGACGATCAATCGGTTCATGTCATCAGTCTGTAGTCCATCTCGAGTTCCCGATCACCCACCAATCTCTCCAGATTCCTAACGATTCTCCTTTCACGTATCTGCTTATCAATCAACTCGACCATAAGCTTCGACCTCCTTTTGTCAGTAGCCGTCCACTTTCTCCTAGACATCTCCTTGTTGTATCCCAGACGAAAATAGAGTATTCTGTGATGAATCTCATCCCAAACAGTCTTGAGTGTCCCGTTCGAGAACTTGTACAGCTTATTAGCCCGCATCACTCTTTTCTGTTTGTTTAAGTCTTCTTAGATTACCCATGGTGGTTTGTATGATGGCATGTAGAGTTCTTTGAATTCGATTCCAAGAAAGGTCTTCTATGGTGTGGTGATATTAAGCTTCATTTGGAAACTCTCTAAACCAAGCTGGAGATCCTCAACTCGGTGTTTAATGATAAGACTTCTTGTGAACATAAGAAGGGCCATAATCAAGTCAACAATGTCACTGCCGTCAAGTTGGAATAACTTGTGTTAAACTGTAAGAAGAATCATGTCTTCAATTTTTGTTTAGGTGTAGATCAACGAAGTCGCCTTCTTTAAACTTGTGTACCTGCCGATCAGCTCTTCGCACCATAATCTCTTCCAAGTAACCATAACCATGCAGTTTATTGACACTCACACTGACCACACTTAGAATCTTCTAGGTAGAGTAGACATTATATTTAGAAAAAAATTTCATCTGAGATCTATACCAAAGCTTACGCCTTTCACCCCGGTGCTTGATTCCCTTTTCAGCGTCTTTGTCATACCCCACTTTTATAGTACTTCAAAGCGTAGGGACCATGTCTTTAATTCCCACAATCTTATACCGAGCTGCTTTGGTCTTCGTGATAGACGTAGTGTACTTCTTTTTAGGATCTAATGATTTTAGAAATTCCAAACCGTTATTGAAGACGTATTCGGGAGCAACGGTAAGACGGCCTGGGCGGCCTTTCAAGGGAAGAGGATTGGTTAAGTCAAAAGGGAAATGATCTCCTTTTAGATTATTCCAATCAAGTCTATCTATCAATGCTTTGAATCACTCTTCCATATAATACTCAAGTTCAATGCTACCAGTGCATGTTCCTTTCAACAGGTTGTAAACAGGTCCTACTAAGAATTCTTGAGTAAGATTGTCTTGGAGTCGATTCATAGCATACTTGTAGAAGTTAATAGGAGTGGCCATCAGTTCATCGAATGTGTGAGGATCCTTTGTTGTAGATACCATATGGTTGAACCAAGGCTGTTCAGGTTGATTAGTTAAAACTTGACGCTTATTCCATTCAGGATCAGGAGTAGGAGGCCTTGAAGGTTGTTTGAACCAAGTGTATCTAGAAGGTTTATTGGTATTTGGTGCTACATAATCTTCAGGCTGGTTAGCATCATTAACCACATCTTCATTTGTAGTGGTCTCTAGGTCATCCATTACCACCTCAGCTATTGGTTCTTTAATCGGTTCCTGTGTAGTTACAGACTTACCAGTTTTAGAACTTTTGGTTGGAGCTTTATCTTTGGAGGTTTCCTTGGTGGTGGATGGTTTCATGGAAGACTCTGACTCTTTGGTTCTTCTTCTCTCGGTCTTCTTACCCTGGTTTGGTCTAGCCAAAGGGTCCTTATCATCATCATGTTGTCTTTTATGGTTCTTAATCGTATCGGCGACTCCCTTATCCATAGTATTTTCATCCTCTATCAAAGCTTCCATGAGAGCATGGTATAATGCATGATTGGCAGGATTTTTTTTTTGGAAGACTTGTCTTCATTTATGGTCTGGTAGAGAGCGCTTTTCTAATCATACTTTTTGAGTGATGCCTTGTCAGTAGACTTAATTGTATACTTCGACATCTTTTGCTTCCCAGCTTGTTCCTTCTTAATCTTGCGAATCTCTGAAGCACTCTTCTCAGATTTTGGTTCAAGATCAATTGTTAATGTCTGAATCTTACTAGGCTCAGGAGATGCCTTTACAAAGTATTTCAGAATAAGGTCTGCAGTGTGTCTCTGTAGAATATTTTGAAGATCATCACCAATTTTGGATCCAAGATAATGTTCAACAACCGTTGGAACTTGAGATTTGAAAGTAGCAAGAACTTTAGCAGAGTGATCGATTTTCTTCAGCTTAGATGCATCCTTTTTCCAATTTTGCAACTCTTAGCTGAACATCAATGAGTGCTTCGGATTCAGGGATAAAAATAGTGATGGTTGGAGCTTTCTTTATGATTGGTGGTGAAGGGATTAGTGTTGTTGTTTGGAGTAGTATAGGTGGTATGGTGGAGACAGATGGAGGGGGTAGAAGAGCTATTGCAAGTGCTACTGAAAGAATGTTTCGGGTATAGGTGTGACGACTAAGGGCTTAGAAATCACCAAAGCAGGTACAGTAAGAACGAATACAGACTGGATATGTGGAACTTCAGATTGGATTTTAATATCTAATAAAGAGTTGATCTCAGCATTTGTAGTATCCTTAACAGTACTAATTAAAGAAGTATTAAATGAAAGTTTAAGAAATTGATCACCAAAACCTAGAGATACCAATAAGCTGGAGCTTATTGGAGGAAGTTCAGCTTTCTAGGCATCATCCTTTACTTCTTCAGTCTTTCCAGCATCTACCTTTGCCGCATCAGTAATTTCTTCATCACCGTTCTGAGATTCTTCAACTTCAGCATTTGTCATCTCTTTATCCTCATCGTCATTAACTTGTTCATCACCGTGTACAAACTCATCATCCATTTCTTCATTGTCGTCTTGTACATGTTCTTCACCATGCACAAATTCATCATCAGTTTCTTCATTGTTTGTATGTTCAAGATCGATGCTTTTGTCATCATCTTCATCCTTATTCTCTTTCTCTTTGTTCGTGTTCACCCATTCAATAGTTTCATCATCATTTTCTTCTTTAGAGTACTCACTCTCTTGTTCATATCCCTACTCAAGTATAACATTGGCTTCAGAAGTAACCTTTTCCTCATTGGGAACCTCTGGCTTAGTACCAGTTCCTTCACTTGAGGTAGCAGGGATGATTATGGACTCATCAGGAACCCCTGGTGAAACACCAGTTCCTTCACTTGATCCACAAGTACCTGGTTGTCTCCTACTGGTCTTCTTACTTTCTTTAAGTGCTTTCATCGTGTCAGCAGCAATTTATTCTTCAAGAGATAAAGTTTGAACGCCCTTAAGCTTCTGAGATGGATCAGAAGACATATTCTTTGACATGCTGGAAGTATCTTTGAAAGCAATACCTGTTGGTCTTCTTCTAGCAGGCTTGGAGACAGGTTCAGTCACAATCCTTGCATGAGTAGCATGGACTTGCCTTACTGCATCCTCTTATGCAGCTTCAGTTAAACTAATAGATTTTCCTAACTCCAAAGCAACATCTAGTTCATGAACAATTTTATCATCCGCAATGATTGTGACTTTCTTCTTGACCACTCTTTTGCTAGCAGTTCGTTTTATAGCAGGTTCACGGTCTGATTCTTCAGATACATCAACAGTTGCTTTAGTAGTATCCGCAGTTTTCTTCCCTTGTAAACCTTTGCCTCTGCTCTTCTTAGGAAGAATTTGACTAGTGAAGTATTTGATAAACATTTGATAAGACTCTGATTGCTTAATTGCCTCAGTCAGCATAGTCTCAAGAATAGGAAGTCCATATTCCTAATAGTCTTCGCCAATTCTAACAAACTTCAATCTGCTTACAATACCATCATCTTTAAATTTATGTGTGTGTAAGTATTGCAGCTTGGTGAGGGATTTGTGTTTAGAGAGAAAGTGATTGATGATGATTTTGGTGAACATAGGGTAAGACATGTTTTCAAGTCTGCCTTTCTTCAGCTGCCTGTAGTCAATCTGGAATGCAAAGTATTTTGAAATCAACTCAGGGTAATCAACATTTTCCCTATAGAACATTCCCCACAAGA
The DNA here is from genome assembly GCA_026074375.1 of Tanacetum coccineum. NCBI lineage: Eukaryota > Viridiplantae > Streptophyta > Magnoliopsida > Asterales > Asteraceae > Tanacetum > Tanacetum coccineum. The sequence continues at coordinate 18,833 of BQNB010015318.1, read as the reverse complement.
TGTTAATCTTGGATTTCCTCAATCTGTCATTGCTTGTAGTCTTACCAGACAGACACTTGTTAATGATAGAAGCCAGAGTTCTCTATGGTTGATGCATGTGGTCTACATACATGGTGGGATGCTTGTGTAGTGGATCTTGTAACCAAGACTAAGGAGGAAGGTAATAGTAGTCTCGTCATCTGGTAATTCAGCAAAATCTACTCCCTGAACTCTTGGACAGATGTCAAGGATCTTTTAAAATACTTCAACATCGACCACGCATTTCTTGTTAGCCAGAAGAAACTCATAAGATTCTGTGTCTTTGACCTTCTTAATAGTGTACCAGAACTGCTGCATGAAAATTTTAGGGACTTCAGCAGAGATAGTGACCGCCTTGTAGCAGGTATAGTTCTTGATGACATCGATGATAACTTGAAACGTCGCTTCCTTCTGTGGTATAGTAGTCTTCAGTCTCACATTGGTGGTACTGATCTTGACTCTTTCCTGAGTGGGAACCCACTTTTCATTACGAGCAGCCACTTGGTGAGTTTGTTCTTGATTTATGATTCTACTTAAGAATTAACAATTACAGTTCGTATACACAACAAATATATTTTTACTAATTAACTTGATTATCCTTGCTAATTTGATTTATTGTAGACTGTGATTAGGTTTCATGCAATTATGTTCGTTTTAATGCACTCTATGAGAAAATTAAACTAAGGTTAAGGGTCAAGGTTAACACTATGAATAAGGTCAACATGACAAGTCAAAGTGATCCTAAGTCAAAACTTTCAATTAGAGATTAATTAGCACATAAAGACATAACTAGCAAGTATTACTCAAATTTAGAAAATTTAGGCAGAGTTTCTTTACATAAATTTATCATATTTCATATGGTTTGTGTAACCTGTTATATTTCGCACGTAATGTGTAATAAACATATTTCACACAAGTCAAGTAATTACATATTTCGCACGATTTATGTAATTTACTTAAATCGCACATTTTATGTAAAACATATTTCGCACGAGCATGTTATTACACATTTCGCATAATTCATCCTGTCATGTTTTGCACACCTAATCATGTACATGTTTTGCATGATTCAAAACTTTAAACTTAGATTTTTACCAATCAAAAACATCTAAGATTCTAACATAATTATCACACATCATTCAAAACATCACAGAATCAAATAATACAAGATTTAGCACCATTTAGAGCACAAATGTGTAAATCAACTACTTTTTAAGGAGAACCTGATGGCAATAGAGATAAGCAGCATCTAGGAGACAAATAACATGCACTAAGAGACCAAACATTGTTATCCTACACACATAACATAGCACACGAGCAATTCTTATAACCATTTTACTAATAACGAGCCTAGAAACTTATGTTTCCAAGTAAAATAGATTCTAGGAAGCTAAGATATGTTACAATGGCATAAATATGCAATAGTGAAGATAGTAAACATAAACCCATAAACAAACACCCAATACATACATATTTTGCATCATTCATATCACAAAAATCTCTATATTTTACGCATGCATTAATGTTATCCAAAACTGTTTCTTACAAAGCTTAGACGCACCCTAATGACCAAAACCCATCAATTAATTTAAAGGTTTACTTATGAACCCTAAATCATTTTCTAATGATTTTCGAGTGCAAAAGGAGATAAACTGTTACGTTTAAGAAAAAGACTCGATCACCCCATGTATTTTACTGTTTATCGTAGCTCATAGTTAGTAGTTAATCGTATGACATATGGTAATGGGTTGGGTATTAAATCCCATGTGTAAACCCATTATAAGGCTTATGGGCCGGTTTTATGTAACATTATATAAGCCTCTTCCATCCTATGGAAGAGGTGGTTTGTCATTTCATAATTCAAGTATTACTTTCTCTCACTAGAACTTTTCTCTCTCTAGAAATCGGCCTAACCTATAATCTTCCATTGTGTTATGATATCTAATATCCTACAATTGGTATCAGAGCTCATGGGATGATTAGATCGTGTGTATGTGAGTTTTCTTGCTTGGTTTATATCAAAAAGTGTACTTTTTAAGGTTTATGGATTGTTTTTCATTTTTCTCCTAGATTTTGATCTTTGTTGTGTTAAATTTTAGGTGTTTGTAGTAGTTATAACCTTCTAGTACTTAGTTGTGCAAAAGAAATCAAGCAACAACGTTCAAATGGGTGATTTTTAGATGTTTTTATGTGAAAAGTACGTGTTTTACTCGCAGCGGTTTGGTTTACTGTTTACGTGTTCTTCGCTGTAGTGTTTTAGAAAAAGTACTTTTCTGTAGCGGTTTGTCAGTTAGTACAATACGGCGGTTTATCTTATTGTGACAGTGGTTTGTCTTATTGTGACAGTGGTTTGCCTGTTGTGATAGCGGTTTGGATAGGTAGTGGTTTACAGGTTTCGAAGACGTATTCCTTTTAGTAGCAGTTTACTAAGCAAACCTTTGGCAGTTTGATGTTTAGGCAGTGGTTTGGTGAATTGTCTTTGTAGCGGTTTACTATTATTATAATCATAGCGGTTTGATTAGTAGCGATTTACAGGTTTTTGAAGAATTATGCTTTTGACAGCAGTTTAGGAAACAAAACTATAGCAGTTTGATTTTCTGGCAGTGGTTTGGTGTATTTTTCTTGACAGCGGTTTATCTAGGATTATTTTAATAGTAGCGGTTTATCCATAGCGGTTTGTTACAGGTTTGGAATATTTTTTTTCTTGTAGAGGTTTACTAAACTAGACTATAGCGGTTTGGCTAGCTGGCAGCGGTTTGCTAACTTGGCAGCGGTTTGGTAACCTAGGTATCGGTTTGAGCTACTGTTTCATTAACATTTGAAAATTTTCAAAATTTTGACTTAACAAAACCAAAACACAAAACACTTAATCAAACTTCACCACTTTTAACACACACTCATTAATCATTGAACGATCATCTCATATCATTTCACAATCACTTAAGATGGCTAATCTTTCTGAAGATATCCAAAGTGCCGGTTTCGATACCCACCCACCAATGCTCGATATGTCTGATTTTGAGTCTTGGCAACAATGTATTTGTTTGTACTGTCTAGGAAAAGATAATAGGCATAACATCCTTTAGTCAATTGATGAAGGTCCATTTAAGATGGGAAAGTTCAGAGAAACACTTGCTGAAGGTGTTGAAGGTGCACTTCATCTAGGAACAAAATAGGATAGAGTCGTTGCAGACCTTACACCAGAAGAAAAGGAGAGGTATGAAGCTGACATTCATGCAACAAATATTCTACTTCAAGGTTTACCAAAAGATATCTACACACTCATTAATCATTACACTAACGCCAAAGACATTTTGGATGATGTGAATATGCTTTTGGAAGGTTCTGAGATAACGAAAGATAAACGTGAATCACAGTTATACGATGACTTTGAACACTTCTGTCAGAACAAAGGAGAAACCATTTACGAATACTATGTCAGATTTACAAAACTCATTAACGACATGAGAAACATCAAGATGACTATGCCCAAAATGCAGCTAAACTCAAAATTTGTACAAAACATGTTGCTTAAATAGGATAGATTCGTGACTGCGATCAAACTGAACAGAAGCTTGAAAACATTTAACTATGATCAGATGTATGCTTACTTGAAGCAACACGAGGCACATGCTAATGAAAACAAGATGATGCTGGAAAGATACAATCAACATGCTATTGATCCTCTTGCCTTTGTGTCCAATATTTCACCTCAGCAGTACACTACACAATCATCAGCTATCCTACAATCTGCATATGTCCTAGCAGTTACCCATCAACCACAATTTGTTGATAACACAAAACATGATTCATGATTCACCCCAACTAATGACTTGATTGAAACCTTAACTAAAACAGTTGCCCTACTTGTCCAATCCTACAAAACATACCTTCCTTAAACTAACAATCAACTCAGAACTTCATCTAACACAAGGAACCAAGCTACAGTTCAAAATGGCAGGGTTGTTATTCAGAATGTTCAGGGTAGACAAAATAGAGGTCATGGGAACAATGCAAGGGGAACAGTTGCTGCTGGAAATCGGGATTTTAGAACAGAGTTGGCAATGCAAATCTTGGTCAAGCAAAGCCTATTAAGTGTTATAACTGCAATGGAATAGGGCACATAGCAAGACAATGCACTCCCCAAAGCGACAACAGAATTCAGAATACTTCAAGGACAAGATGTTGTTGATGCAAGCTCAGGAGAAGGGAGTGGTTTTAGATGAAGAGCAGTTGTTTATTGCAGGTAGACAGACTAACATGTTTGATGATGATGTGGATAAGGCACCAGTACAAGATTTGGCACTCAATGAGGACCAAGTCTTTCAAGCTAATCAATGTGATGCTTTTGACTCTGATGTTGATGAGGCTCCTACTACACAGACCATGTTTATGGCAAATCTATCATTAGCCGATCCAATCTATAATGAAGCAGGTCCATCATATGATTCAGACATTCTATGTGAGGTACAAGATCATGATAACTATCTAGATAGTGTTGATGAGTATCAAGAAGTACACGAGATACACAACGATGTATAACAAAACTACGTTGTTAACTCAGATGTTGTATATACGAGTGATAGTAATAAACAACATTCCTTTGTATTTCCCCGTGAACCTAAAGCATTCCTTTGTGATCCTGAACAGATAACATTCTGACCTTGTTTTCCTTTAACTTGTTGAACAGTGACTCTACCATCTTGAACAGTGGCTTGATTCCTTGGATTGGAAGAAGATCTGAGTTAGTTGTTAGTTGGTGGATAACGTGGTGAACACATCTGACAAAAATGCCATTACTTTGTTCATACAAGCAATTGGGTCATCACCAGGAAGGAATGTTGGAACAGCAAGACCTGAGTCTATTTGGGGAAACTCAGCTTGATGTTGTTATGGAATTGTTTTAGGTGGATATGCATTTTGAGGAACAAAAGGTTGACTGTGGTTAAGGTTAGTTGGATAAGTAGATGGGTATTGTTATGGATAATGAGGTGTGCCATAAAGATTTAACTATGGTGGGGGAGAGTACACATGTTGAATAGGAGGTAAAAGGTGTTGTTGATACTGAGGAGTGGTGTACTGAGAATATTAGTTGTTAAAGTGAGACGGTTGTGGATGATAGTTGCCAACTAAGGCAAGTGGGTTTGGAAAGCTTTCACGCATTAAGCAAGCTTCATTAGCGTGTTGATCATAGTTTGACGTATGTAAATCTCTTGCCAACCTAACATCAATCATAAATTTACCCCATTCTGGTGGAAGGCTGTTGAGAAACTTAGTATTCACATGAACTGGTTGCATTGTCATTTGAATGATGTTCATGTCATTGATAAGTTGAACAAACCGTAAGTAATACTAATACAGTGTTTCACCTTTCACATGAGAACTTATCAAACTTGTCATACATCTTACACTCATATTCTTGCCTTGGCAATGATGTTCCTTGCATAAGAAGCTTAACTCTGTCCCATATGTCTTTGGTAATTTTGTGATGATTGACGAGAGCATAGACATCTGGTGGAAGACTTTGAAGAACAATTTTGGTAGCCTTGAGATCATAAACATCTTGAAGATTTTCTTTGTCGGATAATTCTTCATAAATCTTGAGCCTAATAGTGTCATCCTTTTGTTCAACAGTAGGCCAGACAAGTGGACCGTTTTCAACTGAGTTAAGTATTATTCGTCTATGATTCTTACCTTGAATTTAGAGTTCCATGCGACTTTTCCAAGACTCATATTATGGTTTGTCAAGCATAGGAGGACGGTTGCCAGCACCGGCAACAATCATGAATTCAGCTAAGGTAGACATCTTGAAGTGATTGTAGTAAGATAAAACTTGATCAAATAGTGATAAAGGAGGATTGTGTTAAAGATTTTTTGTTGAAGGTTATTGAGATTATTATTCCATGGGATTTTACAAATCTTAACTAAAACTGAGAAAATACCAAGTTATTTCGAGGGATTTTACAAAGTAAGACAAACCGTAGAAAAATAAAATCTTTTGCAGATCATTGTAATATTTTGCATGGATTATGACAGTGTAATGTTTCGCACAGTTTATGTTATTATAATGTTTCGCACGGTTTATGTAAGTTGGACAGAGTTTTGTTTTGTTTAATTAAGTATTTTGCATGGTTTATTACACAACCTGTTTCGCACACCTGTTACACTACATAAATCGCACACATGTTCCCAAACATATTTAGCACAACATATTTCCCATAACCTGGAAAAATTTGAGCAGAGTTTTGTTTCGTAAAAACACATATTTCTTAAGAAATCAACACCTGTAATAAATCGCACGATTTACTTATTTTGCACGCTTACATAAATCGCACAATCTGCATAAATCGTAAAACCTGCATAAATCGCACAAACGTATTTCACACCCTTCAAGCTGACTTGTTTAGCACGCTTTAAACGAACGGTAAAAATAAATAAAAATCACCTAAAAACACCCTTTTTGACGTTTTACCTTGATTTTTCTTGTACAACTAAGTATCTTAGGCCTAGATCTTACTTAAAACATAAACTTTAAGGCTTTTAAACACAAAAAGTCTTGGTTTGATTGTTCAAGACGTACGACCTAATAACCACAAAAAACACGATCAAAACAAGATAAAAATGCGCACGATCTCACGATATCACCCCATAGCGATTGATACCAATTGTAGGATATCAAACATACAATCTGAGATGACTAAGTGAGAAGGAAATTCTAGAGAGAGAAAAAGTGGTTGGAACACTTAGAGAGAGAAAGAAAGAAACTTGTATTATGACAAATGAACCAACCCCTTCCCATGGCATAGAAAGGGGGTATTTATACCCTTACATTGGTCGGTCAACATACGAGATATTCTTATGTTGACCCGGCTAGCTTAGCTAGTTACCAAATATTATCCTACGAGCTACTTATCGATATATTGGTAGTGACTGAGATTTTTGCGTATTCCTAACAATTAGTTCATGGAAGATGGCCATCATACAATGTCGAAATGTGGTTGGGGCATTGCATAGCCCAAATGGCATTCGTTTGTAGGCGAAGGTGCCATATGGGCAAGTAAACATAGTTTTCTCTTGAACTTCTGAGGCAATAGGAATTTGAAAATATACAGAGAACCCATCCATAAAACAATAATACTCATGCCCAGCTAATCGTTCGAGCATCTAATCAATGAACGGCGAAGGGAAGTGATCTTTTTGGGTTGCGTCATTGAGCTTGCGATAGTCGATACACACACACCACCCATTAACTGTTCTCTGAGGTATGAGCTCGTTTTTCTCGTTCTTGATAATGGTCATCCCTCCCTTTTTTGGAACAACTTAAACAGGACTAACCCAAGGGCTGTCAAAGATTAGGTAAATTAAGCCGGTGTCAAGGAGTTTTACGACCTCTTTCTTCACCACCTCCTTTATGTTCGGGTTCACTCGTCTTTGAGGTTGGACAGTTGGTTTGAATTCGTCTTTCATGAGGATTTTATGCGTACAGAAGGATGAGTTGATCCCCTTTATATCAGCAATGCTCCATGCGATAGCCCCTTTGTGGTTTCTTAGAACTTTGAGAAGTATAATTTTTTATGGGGTAGATAATGAAAAAGAGATAACTACAGGGAGTTGGTCATCCCCTTGTAGGAAGGCATACTCGAGGTGTTCAGGTAGCTCCTTGAGTTCTAGTTTGTGTAGTTTGATTATTGAGGGTTTTAATCGATTTTCCAGAGCTTTCCATTCCAGAGGCTCGATTGGTTCCTGCTTAGGGTAGAAAGAAACTGCCCGGACTTCTTTTGGGTCTCGTTCTTCTTCCGCCTCAATTCATTTACCGTCGTGGTTAACTGTGTCCACCCATTTCTCTCGGATGAGTTTTGTATTGTGGTCGGTATAGTATAAATAGTCATTATGGGAGTACTTAGATCTCATGGATTTCCCGATGTTGAAGGTGACAGTCTCACTTCCAACTCTCAGACTCAACTTTCCTTTATGGACGTCAATTATTGTGCGAGCGGTGGCTAGGAAAGATCGTCCTAAGATGTTTAGAACTAGATCGTCTTAATCCATTTCCAAAACTACAAAGTTGACCGAAAAGATGAACTTATTTATTTTGACCAACAAATTCTCACAGACTCCAAGGGGATATTTAATTGATTGATCAGCCAGCTAAATACTTATCCTGGTTAGTTTTAGCTTAGAAATGCCCAATTGCAAAAAGAGGGAATGTGACATAAGGTTGATGTTTGCCCCTAAGTCGGCCAGAGCATTCTTCACTGTTAAGGGGTCGATAATACATTGTAGTATGAAACTCCCTAGGTCTCCTTCCTTTTGGGGTAAGCTTCTTTGGACAACGGTCAAACATTCTTCAATGAGTTTAACCGATGAGGCTGCCTTTTTGAGTTTCTCCTTGTGTGAAAGAAGATCCTTTAGAACCTTGGCATCCTTTGGCATGTGGATCATGGCTTCCAAAAAAAGGTAGATTGATATGAATTTTTCTGAAGATAGACAGAATTCGTTCATCATCGTCATCTTTTTTTTGCTTCTTAAACTAGGAGGGAAAGGGCACAGTGGATGATTTATAGGGATGGTAATAGGTGGGCGACTAGGGAGTTTCTTCATTTTGTACGATGTTTGGTTTTTCACACTCGGGTCCTTCTTTTTAGACCATCTCTCTAGTGGGGTTAACGGTTGTTGATCTTGGTAGAAGTGGGTAACGTGGGTTACGGGTGCTGATTCCTGATCTAGTTGTGATAGCAAAAGTTGGTGCGTCTAGTTTAGGTGTGGGGGTTTTGCGTTTCCTGATCGCAGTAAGGATGTGGGAGAATTGTTCATGCATTCCCCTACGATGTTGGTCAAGCATTTCTCCTAACCCCTTTGTGTGGAATTTTTTTTCAAGCATGAAGCCGGAAAGCTCATCCTTAAACTTGCTTCTAACAACCCATTTAGGACCTTCTTCTCCTTCCTCCCTTCATCGGTTGTTCCTCCATGGTGGGATGTCGTCATTCTAATAAAATCTTAAAAGGGAAGGATCATCATAGATGTCGCCTCCGGATAAGCACACTTGTTCAGGTGGCGTATTTTGATTGCATTCATCAGCTTCGTGAGCACCCCCGCAAATGTCATAGATGAAATATAGGTTTTTTTTATTTTTTCCTTGCATGGGTGTCTAAAGATAAGAGATTTGGTTGCAAGCCATTTTTAGACGTCCTTAAAATGTGGGATTTATTATCTCTAAGATTGAGGAGACGTTTATAGATGGTGGTGGGTCATTCCATAAATCATCTTGATATTAGACATATTCTTCTATACAATTCAACCCTTCTTCTTCACTGAGCGAGCTGAAACAAAAGTGAGCGAACTAATAAAGTTTTCCACGGTCCTTTGGAGATATGTTATCGTGAAAGATCTGGACTAGAAGCCATTTTGGTATTCCATGATGAGGGACTTGTCGGATCAGATCCTGGAAGCGGGTCCAGGCACTTTTAATAGGTTCGCTAGTCCCTTGTCGTAATCGAAGGATCATATCTCGAAGGAATAAGGTACGGCCTGCTGGAAAGAAGTAATTGAGGAATCATGATACAAGTTGCTCCCAAGTCGTGATCTGGGCGGGAGGTATTTTATCAAGCCATTCTTGTGCTTTTCCCTTGGGGGAGAAGTGGAAGAAATGTAGTCTAGATGTGTTTTTTGTGGCTCCGTTAGCTTGTATGTTATCCACGATACTCAAGTAGTGTCTGATATGATGGATAGGGTTTTTGTTTTTTAACCCTTGGAAGATGCATGCCCTTTGGATTAGCTAGATGTCGCGTGAGTCGATGATTTTTCATGTTTGTTCAGCAGGGAGAATAATGGGGTTTTGAAAACCAACAGAGCTGGGAAGAGAGTGTTCCCGTAAGGTTTTGAGGGGATTTGACGGCTTAGCTCTGGTGTTAGTGGACGACAATGCTTCGTCGTCAAAAAGGTTTCTCCCAGCTATGGCTAAGGATTCGCTTTGCTGCTAGTGCCAAGCGGCTCTCCTGCACCTGCGGAACTCTCTTTCGGGTTCGTCGAGAGGTTTCGTTAATTTCTTAGTGGTACTTCGTGTCATGGTGGAGGATTACAAAAAAAATAGGAACAAAGAAAAAGATAGACTAAAGAAAGCTAATTAACAGAGAAAATAAAATTTCACTTAATAGGAATCAAGCGAGTAGACCTAAGCTATATAAAGCTCAAAACCTAACTATTCCCCGGCAGAGGCACCAAAAAATTGATGCGGTCGTCTTAAGACTTCACAAGAAGTTTTACAACTCCATAGGCAGAGTACCTAACCGTTGTAGTGTGGTAAGGCAAGACTCGGGGGTTGTTATCATTCTCTAAGGGAATAGGTTAGGAAGGCTTGAACAGAATATAACAAGCGTCTAAGGGTAGAGAGAATATTATTTTTGTATCTTTATATTTTATAGAAAGCAACTAAAATTCTGGTTTTAAGAGATTTGGTTTGGTTTTAGCTAATTAATCTAAATATAAATCTAAACTACTTTGGTGATAACTATATGATAAATGAACGTATTTACTTAATCATGCACTACTTCTCAGTTTGCTTCTCCTAATCCTATTGCTTTGTCACACTTGTAATGATTTGTGTAAGGTTTTCATAAGTCATGAGCGAATTACATAAAAACGTCATCTATGTAATATTCCGTTAAGGCAACGCACAAGTAAGGTAGTATGAAGACTATTACAAGGCCCTTAAGAGTACATTACATGCATTTAAAACACTTAAGAGGGATCAACTATATTAGAGGTAAGGTAGTATGAAGACTGTTACTGATGGTATCCTTTCTACAACTCACGTTTCCCTAGACGTCTATGCCAAATTAATATCTTATGGCTAGTTTTCTAAAGCCTAACGTGCACATCTATCACAAGAAGCAATATTAAAAGGATCTACAAACTAAGTTTCATGCAATCATAAGTAAATACTAAAGGATCTAGCCTAGCATGTTAAAAGAAAGTGAAGAACAAGAATCAATCACACAACACATAGACATTGTATGATAAAATATAGGAGATCTCACTTGATTAAAACATGTAATTAAGGCTGTTACAAGAGGGTTTTAACACCCTAAAATGGCCTAAATGGTAGCTATAATCGTCTTCTAAAAGTAAGGTTCGGTTCCCAAAAGTTACATACTTAAAACCCTAAAACCGAGTTTTATATATAGGAAAACAGGCCCGACGGCGTCGCGTTATAATCCTGACGCCGTCGCCCCGTCGACTCTTCTAAGGCTTTTTTTTAAGTCGTTTGGATCCTGAACCCGTCGCAAGAATTCTAACGTTATCCTTTGTAAGTCATGATGCCGTCACAGTTAAATGTGACGCCGTCACAATTGAATGTGACTCCGTCTCTACGCACTGTACGCGCATTCTTTAAGAGATTTGGTGTAGAGTCGTAGTCTTGTCTGTTTCCTCTTCAAATGAGCCCAAGTCACGTGTATTTCCTTCAAAAGTAATCCAAGTGCTAAAAACATAAAAATGAACGATTAAGCACATAATTTGGGCATATTAGCATGATTTTGGGGGTTAAATGACCCCGAAAAGTGTAAAAAAATGACACCTCATCAAAAACAAATCTACTTTTGGAGAAGTTACCTCATGATCCTTCCTCCTAGAGCTTACTAAAGCTCCTTCCTCCCATCTTTGGTGACTATCTTTGTGACCACTTTTTGTGTTACTAAGTCTCTTTCCTTCTTCCTTCCATTTTTATATTAATGACAATTTTTTAGTTAATAACCTTGATCAAAGGTTTGAATAAAAAATTTATGGAGTTTTTGTAAAGGATTTTTTGTTAGCTTTTTGTGGATGGTTTGGTGAGGATTCTTCTGTGTGGAGGGTTTGGTGAGGATTCTTATGAGAAAATTTTTTAAGGTTTTTTGTTATGGCGGGTTTGGTTATACGAACTAGTTAATTCAAAAGTGTTTATCAAAGTGTTTCTCCCCCCTAAAAAGTTGCAACATCAGTAGCAATTTTTACAATTTTTGAAGTAAACTCACTTTGATTGAATTTTGATTAGTTCATGTGTGTGAATTTGACACACATTAGATTTTTCAGAACCATTTTTCCTTAAGTTTTTCAATTTGAGTCCGCACAATGGCATAAATCTTTTGACACTTTAAAATAAAAAGAATTGAAAGGTTTTTTTAAAAGATTTAATAGTCAAGCTAAAGCATATCTTGACTATTGAATTAATCCACCCGCTCTAATACCACTTGTTGGTCTTTAAATTTGGGTTACACGATGACGTTTGATAAGTTAAAAGGGAAAGTTTTACACAAGACCGCTATGACATTAATAACACCATTTGTACTTTTCAATGCTTATAATTCTTATTAGAAATGAATCAAATAATTATAAAAGATAGTTGCAGAACACTATCCTGATTGAATGAAAAATAAAACTCTCATTTTTTGTTGAATCATAGCTTGCTAGCTTAACATATGATTCAAGGAGAGGATAACTCTGTCAACTAGTACATTTGTATTATTTTGTTTGTTTAAAATCTCTATCTATCTCTATTACAAACATTTTCTTATAGAAGAGAAAATATAAGGGTAACATGTGAGGGTTGTTGAGATGTGTCATGCATTCAGTGGAGAGTGCATCGTCCAATAAATGTTTCCCTTCTTGGAAAAAGCAACAATCATACTTTTGGAATAGTGATGACAACTATTTCCACATTTATGACAACTCTTTGTACTTGTTTGAATTTCTTTTTGCTTTGCCTTTTAAAAGTTTTTACTCATATTTCGTTTGTTTCTTTAGAGATAGAATTTTGAGAGTTATTGAGACTTTACCATATCTCCCTGACTCTCTTGTTGTTTGTAGCTCAAGTACTTCACTCAGTGACACCGCATCAGTGAGGTAAAGTCAGTGTTGCAAAAATTTGCCTAAGGGGGCCGATTAATCGGCGCTTAGGCGCAAAGCGGGGATTAACCGTTTTGATTTTAACTAATCGGCCTTATTAATCGGTTTGGTCATATATCGGTCAAATACCGATTTATCGGAAAAAAAAATCGGCCAAATCGGGCAAAATCGGTCAAATCGGACAAAAATCGGCTAAATCGGCCAACTCGGTTAGGGATAGAAATCAGCCAACTCGGTTACGGATAGAAATCAGCCAAATCGGGGATAAATCGGCCAAATCGGACAAAAATCGACTAAATTGGGCATATATTTTCAAATTTTTAGAATTAAATATATAAAAAGTCTAATACGATTAATCCCTGCCTAACTGATTAATCGTTAGGCGGTACCTAGCCGCCCAGCTAGCACCTAACGATTTTTGCAACCTTGGGTAAAGTGTTTCTTCAGTTGGTCTTCGACATCCCGAAAGCTTGTTGTTGGTTGATTTTTGTATGACACTCCCTGAATTCTTATCAGGGAAGCTTCATCTCACTAAAGCTCTCGTGTTGAAGCTCCATCGTGATGTAGCTCCATCGTGCTGAAGCTCCATCGTGTTGAAGCTCATGGATCTCCGAGTGTATTCACTCAGGGACTAATGGTACACTTGGTCTATATTATTTTCAAATCTTAGTCAGAGGCCATTGGCTACTGAATTGGCCCATCACATCCCTTCAAAATTCATTTATTTGGTCGCCTACCCGACTGAAATAATTGGGTATGTTTGTGTGTGAGTTTTTTTATTTCTTATTTTTGTAAGGTATTATTTTGATTGTGATTGTTGTCGCTTTACTACGGACATTTGATCATGTGTTTGGTTTTAGAGAAATAAATTGCGGGGACGTTGAGCTAACGGTCACCCGTGTCATTAAGTACACATGTCACTAATTACTTCTTTTTGAAAAATTGTCATTAAAATAATTCTTTTTGAGAAATAGTCATTAAAATAATCTTTAGTGATCTCAAAGGATTTTTGAATAAAAATATAAAGCGATGAACAAAGAATTATTTGAGGAAAAACTCTAGTAAATAGTCTTCAATTTAACTTTCTTTTAAATAATAATGGAAAATCTTTGCAAAAGCTAGTGTAGGCCAGGAGATATTATCTTGTGGTGTTTAGATAGTTGCCATTTTAGTGCAGATGCAGGAAATTTGCCATTTCAGACGTAACCCATGTGGAAATTTGCCATTTCAGACATAACCCATGCGGATATTTGCCCTTTCAGACATATCCCATGTGGAAATCAACATTTGCATGAACCACATTTTAACACGTGGATTTGTTTAGGAAATATATTTCATACGTGTAATTCCTTTTCTCCTAATCTGCAAATTTAGTCTATAATATCGAGAATGATGAAACACAAAAGATTTTTGTTATGGAAAAGCTAATTAAAATTGAAAAAAAATGATTTTGAAGAACTTATAATTATTTTCATAACGAAGAGGAGATTTAATAAAAACATGTAATAAAAGCTTAAAATTATGAACGTTTACATTAACAAATTTGTTGAAAAAATTTTGTTTGCCCAATTTATTAGTTTAAAAAAGAAAATTTAAATGATGCTTTATTTTTCAACATATTATTTGTCGTGAATTTTTTTGACAAAAGTATGGAATCTTTTGCGAGTTTTTCTTTGTACGTAAAAGATTAATTCTCTTGCCACGGACATGTATTTTCATACATATTTGATGACGTATGTGATTAAAGAACGCGCCGGACGACAAGCATCATCCGAAAGACCACTGGCCGGACAATCACAATGGATAAATTACGTGGCAAGAATCACGTGTTAAAGGTAAGTAGTTTTTTACCCAAAACCTCTTTTATCCAACAGTTCTTTCTAAAGATTGAGCGTGAGCCGCTTAACCCGGATATTACGAGAAGTTGTCCCCCATGTGGACAAGCGCGCGTGTTAGCCCCTAGAATAGGCATAGTTCGACTCACCATTCTCATATGTTGTAAGTTACAGTAATTATGGTTGTATAAATACATCAATCTCATTTGGTTAAGATAACTCATTTATTAAACTCTCACTATCATATTTAATACTTACTATTTCGGCTACATCAATAGTTACTCTCACGCCGAAGCTTGGTTTTAGAATCAAACACAAAGTGAGTCTAAGAACATCGTGGGATACGTACGAAAAAACCTTCACGCTACAAGCAGGTGGAACAACATTCCGTTTCTACAATATTAATACTAGAATTTGTGTTAACTAAATGACATTTAGTTTAACTTGGTAATTACAATTCGGGTTCCGATTTTTTCAAAGTTATTGTTTCGACAATTGGTGCAAATATTAGTTTAAATGCAAACCGTTGAACTAGCAATTGTCAGACATTTGATCTATAATTTTAATTGACTTTTATAATTTTAGAAACGATTAATATTTCTAAAACTTGGATGCAGGTAACTTGATTCTTTTTCTCTTTATTTTGCGAGCTTATACATCATTAGAGTATCTATTTGTACCGTAATAACCAACTTACTTTTTTGTACTTTCTACACCTACGTACTTGTTTGTTTTGTGATAATGGTACCCATATGACCGGCTAGATTTTCACGTCATTTATTTATTTTATTATCCAAATCTGAAATGACAAAATTACCATCATCTTCAACTCCTTTTTTCTCTCAAAACCTGCTAATAATTTCTGTCACCCTTAAAAAATTTCACCTCTGTTTATAAAAAAGTTTTAATTTTGATAATATAGTGAAACTCCTTAGTCAGCCTTAATGAGTAGATGTCTTTCCCCCAAAAAATCTTAACTGTTGTCAAATAAATCAGATATATTCCATTTACCTCAAAGTATAGTTTCATTTTGTTTAGATTTATATTCCCTTTCTTGATAAATGCCCACAGTATCAAGATGTTCATACAATATAAATACTACATAATCGGCGTTTTGCAAGAGCTCAGGCTTGAACTATTTAAGATGAAAATTTTGTCCCTACGCGATTTGTATTCAAAATTAAACGGACAAGCCTTACCTAATATATCCAAGATTAATCAAGATCTACAAACGAGATCTACATAAACCCAGATTAATCAAGATCTACAAAATCAAGATCTTAATCCCTACAAGAAAACACTCGCCATTCAAATAAGCTGTTAATCCACAAATAACATCTCAAATCCTATCAAATCCGGCGACATAAAAAATTAATTCATAATCCGGGTGCCAATCAAGCAACATACTCTTTTCAACCTTCAAAGGAAACAAAGAAAAACCACCCGACTACTGCGGGAGTGGTTGTCTAACAGAAAATAGAATTGGGTTTGTTCAAGTTTAGAAAAAATGATGTTGGTTGTGAGCAAAAAGAATACGGGGTGATAGTCGTTGGTGTTTGTTAAAAATGTTGACTTTTATCACATCTGGCATCGTATACTATAATTATATAGTCTAAAATTAAATAAATATGCCAATGTGGAATAAATATGCCAGCGTGTCAGTAACAAATTACGTTATTGGTGATATCGTAACAAAATTTGAATGTACGTAGGTGTAGTAAGGACGAAAAAAGTACGTTGGTCATTTCGGCACAAATGAGAAAGTAGGTTGGTAATAAATGGATTTTACCCAAAAGTTTATTTTTTATTTTAACCATAGTGAGCTAATGGTTTATATTTATGTGACATGAAAAGTCTAAAATCTCATACATTTTCGTAATTTAATGCATGTGTTATGATTAAACATTTCATATTGTTGTAAAAGATTTATACATAGTATACATAAATTTAACATTAAGAGGTCTCTCCCTTTGGTGATATTGGCGACTAACCCTAAGTCTAAACCGATCAATCAATTCTTCCCCTAATCGTTATTATGTTTTAAACATAACCTTGATTCCCTAGTCCTCTATTATTTTATTTTATTTGGGTAAGTATGGTTTCTGATCTTTTGGCCGACTATTCTACGGGTTTTGAACCCACCACCACAGAGACTCAAACCAGGTAAACCCCTCCCGTTTCAGGAGGTTGGCGTGGCAACTTCAAGGTTGTTTGCACTTAGAAGGAATTAAACTTGAGAGCTCACACATTTTAGAGTGATAGCCACAACTCCTTTTTCCACTATGCCACCCTTGAGTGGTTAGTCTGCTATTATTTTTAATCGCTAGTGGGTTTTGTTTTGTGTTTTAGGGTTGTAATCCAAATTAGGGTTTGTGTTGAATCTTTTGGTTTAATCGCTAAGCTCTGTACGTGCTCTCCATGTCTACAATCCCTAATCGTTGTTCTCTTTAGTCGCATCATTATTGATTCAGTTAGGGTTTAGAACCGATTTAGGGTTTGACTTTCAATCGTTTGAGTTCTTCGTGCTATGTTTTCATTCGATTCTTAATTCGTTATTGTAGGTTTTGTTGAATTCGTTTTATTTACTTCTTAATATCATTGTGTTCACGTGTTTATTATCTTGTTCGTGTGGGGTTTTCTAAGGAACTGGATACTAGGGTGTGTGGTGGTTCGTAGTTAAACATGAAACGTGGGTTCTTGAGCTCGGGTGTGAGTGGTGTAAAACAGAAAAAGGGTAGGAATAATAATAGTGATCCTGGTAATGTAATTGGAAGTGGTAATCAGGATTCAGGTAATGGTAGTGTTCTAAATTCGCAACTTGATTAGAATATTAATGATTCTGGTGTTGCGACACATATTGATCAAAATTCACAAACTAATCAGATTATGGGTGGTTCTAATGCGAGTATTTCTACTAATGTTACCATTTCACCTTGATGACATCAAATAACGTCTATTTTATAGCATCATTTATCCCATGTTATTAACCCATTTTGTATAGTTATTGCAAAGAATTGTTACTTAATCATTTATATTTGAGAATTGCAGTAATTATGAAGTACTTGGTGAATATTAGCAAAAGGCACGCATTTTGAAGCTTAAATGAAGATATTTTGAAGATTACTATTCTGAAGACCAATACGCTGTATCCATCAAGGAAGATACGGCGTATCCGTGTCTGCACTCACCAAAGACCACAGAGGAATGAAGCCCAGTACGTCGTATCCAGAAGATCTCAATACACCATATCAAATATATAGTATGTGAATATTCTGGAAGATGTCAAGCGTGGTCCCTACTCCAATAAATCCCCAATACGCCGTATCTAATCCTTGGATACGCCGTATCGAACCGACTTCCAGACGTTATAAATAGAAAACTCAAAAACGAGTTTTAAGTGTGCTAAATCATATTCTCGATTCCTAAACCATAAAAGTCGATTTTCAGAGGAGAAAAAGAGCAGAAGAGGTCGAGCAACGTTATCAATTCCATAGGAGACAACGTGTTATTCCGTATACTTTAGTAATCGTTCAGTTTTTGGTATCATTCGTTAACTCGGTTAGTTTACCTTGGCTAAATAATTGCTCTTGTATTTATTATGACGTTTGAAGGCTAATACCGTCGGGTATTAGCCATTATTATGAAGATCTGAATGTTTGGTATTTGTTTATCTTGATTTATCGTTGAATGCTTGTTTATGTTTATCAATTTATACATGTTTACGTGCTTTTGTATGCTACCTATCATTCAACTGGATCTAGTGATACAGACCAAGTAAATCTAAAGTCTGGGATAGCTCTCCATATAGTAATTTATACATCTAGAATTATAGGATCACAAATATTGTCCTTCTAAGTCTGTGTCTAGGATACGCTTTGGGCTTAACTAGTTAATTGGATATTGCCAATGCTTTATTCATCATGTTAACTAGCAGGTGACCTAGATAATTCAACAAATAACATTCTGATTCCTTTGGATAGTCAGACAAGTAGACTACTAGTGTATAAATTACCATTAAGCGGTAAGTGGGTAAAGTCTTTATGAGCTAGGGTTTAACAAGATCACCATTGATTTAATCCCTAAGATAGATTATAATCA